>APFE030278572.1:0-52970 GCA_000404065.3 Pinus taeda
CGTGAACTTTTCTCCTGCGTACTTCTTAATTCTCATCATATTGAGAGCCATGCCATGGGTGTTTCCATCAAGTACAACATCTGTAACATATAACCATACCAGAAACATAATGCCAACATGTTGTTATTGGATTTCATCATTTTCTTCTTGATTGTTTCTTGTGCTCGCATTTTAAGTTTTGAGTCTTAGGAATTGGTTTGGGAAAGACGAAATTTAATGGAGCTCGGAGAGTGTTGTGTGGTACCCAAAAGGTAATGTAAGATTTAGATGAAGCTTTGTGCATAAGTAAGCGTAGTCGAAGGTAAGACTATGATATTCAGTTGGACTAGTTTGGTCCATTGGTGTAAATGGACAGTGGTAAGATAGTCATGAGAAAGATAACAGGAAAAGTGAAGTAAACGGATCTGAGGTGTCATATGCCTTAGCTAAGTTGGGAACTGTGGTTCTCAATTTTTTGAATGTTGTGCACAAAAAAGGAAGTTCTCTTAACCTAGGCCTTATGTTATCTGGTAATTATGTTATGATCATGATAATGTTGATGTTTATATATGTATACATGTATGTATGAATGTATGTCATTTTCTAATAGGATGATGATTTTTTTATGCTAATGTTTATGTATGTGTATGGATGTGTCCATGTATTTATGCCATTTTCTAATAGGGTCATCAGGAATCGTTCTTGTGGAGGAATGATTGCTCATGCAATAGAATGACATGAATAGGTTCCTGGTTTATGAGGAATCAAATGGGAAGAGTAGCCTGACAAATATATGAGGTCAATATCATGTGCATATGAATTGATATTGTATTCTTGTATTATGCTTATGTCTATGTTATGGACAGGTTATACCGAATTATACATTAGTGGAACGAAAGTGGTATGATCTGTTGCATGTTGGGATAAGCATGGATGGCAAAGAGACACTGAAAGAAAGGTTACCTGGTAGACACAATGTGGTTTGGATGTGTGGTACTATTGTTGTGTAGTGTTGTACATGTTGCATTTGTGCTGTTGTGTGCATGTGGTGTTTTGTATATATATTGTGTGTACATTTTGTTTATGCGATGTTATGTACATGGTGGTATAGATAGTATTGTGTGAATGTTGCATATGCAGTGTTGGGTATAGACGGTGCTATTTACATGATGGATAAGATAGTGTTGTGTGCATATGGTGTTGTGCGGATGTTGGATATGTAGTGTTGTGTATGGTTCTATGTACATGTTTTATATGCAGTTCTATGTACATATGGCATTGTGGCATGTTGTACATATGGTGTTGTGTGCATAATTATACATGGTGTTGTGAGCATATGGTTTCGTGTACATGTGGTACAAGTGGTGTTGTGTGTAGGTGGTGCTATGTACATGTCGTGCATGTGGTGTTGTGTACATGTGGTTTCGTGTACATGTCGTTTATGTGGTATTGTGTGCATGTGGTTTTGTGTACACATTGTACAAGTGCTATGATGTACATGTGGCGTTGTGTACACATTGTGCAAGTGGTGTTGTGTACATGTGATGCTGAGCACACGTTGTGCAGGTGGTGCTTTGTACAGGTGATATTATGTATGTGTTGTACATATGGTACTAGTGTATGTGTGGTATTATTTCCATGTTGTACATGATGTGTCTCAGGCATGCGATACTATGTATGTGCATTGTGTAGTCGTGGTATCATGATATGTGTATTCCTTGTGTTGTACTTTGTGTAGTACATGGATTTTGTTGTGTTGTACACCAGGTGTAAGTACATGTATTTTCTGGCATTGTACATCAGGTATAGATGTATGAGTTGTGTTGTATATCGAGTGTATGTGTATGTATTTGGTGATGTCGCACATTGTATGTGGATGTATGTCTTGTGATGTACATTGTGTACATATATGTGTTGTGTTGTGTCGTACCTAGACGTAGGAGTATGTATTGTGTTGTTTTGTACACTCGGTGTAGATGCATGTATTGCATGGTGTTGTATGTCGTATGTGGTGGTATGGGTGTGATGCACACTATGTATATGTGCACATGGTTGGGGAGAAGGCATTGGGAATTTTTCGGGTGTGGAAACTGATCCAATGTGTGTACAAAATAAGGACAAAGATGGAAGCCAAGGATTGACTAAAGGATAAGTATCAATATTTTATTCAGTTTTACTATGCATGTGATTTATGATTATGGTCTATGATGATTACATGTGATCTACGATGTTGATTTATGAGGGTTACATGTGATTTATGATGTTGATGTATGATGTTGATCTATGAGGGTTGTGTTTTGAGATAACCATGTGTAATATGTTTATACATGATGATTTGCTCAAAGATGCTAGTTTGGCTTGTTGTGACAGGAAGTAAACAAGATTACAATTGTACCTTATTGACGAGCCACCAATGAGGTATGATTTGAAGTTATTTCAATTTATTTTGAATCTAATGGAAATTATGTAATTGGAACATGAATGTATGAAGATGTCCGGTTGAGTGGCAAAAATCGACTGCAAGAATTAGTAGCAGTAGTGAAAGAAATTGGAACATGCAGCAGTATGCTGGTAAAGCACTTCAGGAATAAGGCCATTTTGGGACACTAGGACCCAATAGTGTCCATTGATTTCCATGAGCATGCTATGACTAGTATGATGGTTTTAAGGCAAGGGTATGTCTTGGTTTTTGTATCTTCCGATGCAAGGAAGCCTTGCCAAGAGATGGATTACCTGGGATGGGGGTGCTAGTGGAACTTGGAAGGTGAGTGACTGCATAAAAGGGGTTGACCAAATTGCCCGAGGGACTGTGTAGCAGAGAAGGAAAGACTAGGGATGGATTTGTTTTGGTCATTAGTATTTCATGATTGAATCATATGCACATTTGGAGTGCACCCTTGAACAATGAGTCGGTAACTGTTCACTGAGAGGACAAGTGGTGCAAGATTATAGCGCTGAACATTAGATGAAAAATAAAATTTGTAATGCATTTTGGACTTCCTGGGAAGGAGGTGAATCCTGGTATTACTTTGAGGGTGGAGGTGTGAGCCTCTAGATTCCCTTGTTGCGGATGCAGGCATTGTATCATTTTATTTGTTGGTTGAGCAAATGTGCATATGTGTATATGTGTGTATTATTGTAAATATTGTATCGAGCTAGATTTATAAAGCTCCATAGATAGTATGGTTATTTGTTGGTTGAAGCAAATGTGTATGTGTATATGTGGTTAGTGTAAATATCGTAATGAGGTGTGTTATAAAGCTCCAATAAATGGTATGTTTGTCATGTTTCAGCAGTGGTCATTGTAAATATTGCAACGAGCTGTGTTATAAAGCTCCATGGGAAGAATGTTTTTTTTTCAACAATCTTGTTGGTTATAGGTGTCATTGAACACCAAGGACGGTGTTCCCCCGGGGGGAGGGTTCTGTAACAACCCTAGTGAAAATTCCATGTAAATATATATAAGACCATGGATGATGGGACATGCATTCTAAGTTGAATGGTGGGAGAACATCCTAGTGGGTGTTGATTCGGTTTATTATGGCTAAGGAAATTGGCAAAGGAAATGGCTAAGGATTTGAAAATGCATGAGGCATTAATTGGCATTTTATTTATGAAAATAAAGGAAATTAGGAGAAAAGGAAGGTGAAAGGTTGCAGGTTGCATGTGAGGAGGAAAATGAAGAAAACAGAGGCCTCATTAAGAAAAAGGCTTATGAGGATTAGCTGGAAATCTCTTAGTCAGTGTAAGCTCTTGGCTCAAGCTTGGTCAGTTCATTTTTGGTGCAACTCCCTTCTATACTCTCTCTCTCTCTCTCTCATATTCTTGGAGACTTAGAGTTTTCTTGGAGCACTCTTGGAGGGTGTGGCATACTTGGATTCTTGGAGTAATAAGGCAAAGGAAGAGTAGGAAAGTACAAGAAGGCATCGGGATCAACAACTACATCATATTTTCTAACAGGTACCGAGTTGCATGTATGATTTCTTCACTAGTTTTGGCACGCATGGCATATGCATGTGGTTTATGGGTTGTGATTTGTCATTGGCATGGAGGACGACCCGGATTGACAGTGGATTTCCTAGCCTTGCCATTTCCTGGATAGCCATGGAGATTGTGGTTGTATTTCATTATTTGTTTTGGTTGGTTCTCATGTTTCCTTAACTTAGGTTGAGTTATTAGTTCCTGGAAGCCTTGGTTAGACAAACACTCTTGAAGCCTTGCAATGACTTGGGTTGAGTTACTATCCTTGGAAGCCCTGGGCGGATAAATTCTCTGGAAGCCCTGTAACAATTTGGGTTAAGTTCCTAGTCTTGGAAGCCTTGATTGGACAAAATCTTTGGAAGCCCTTGGTGGGTTGAGTTACTAGTCCTGGAATCCCTTGGTGGGTTGAGTTACTAGTCCTAGAAGCCCTGGTTGGAAAAATGATCTAGAAGCCTGGAAAATGTTGTGGGTTGAGTTACTAGTCTTGGAAGCCTTGGTTAGACAAACGCTTTGGAGCCCAGTGGCAGCCGTGGGATGAGTTACTAGTCCTTGGATTCGGGTTGGAACAAATGCTCTGGAAGCCCTAAAAGGCTTGGATGGAGACCAATCTGATGATGGTTTTGTGATGTCCGACCGTGAGGTGGAATCATTGTTTCATGGGTTGAGGTGGGTGGCATCTAGAAGTCTTGGTTGAATTTTTGTTGATGTGTTCTATGTATCCCGCATTCATGCTTGGAATATGGTACGGTGGTGAATGGCTAAAGAGAGATTTGGCTTATCCATTCTGCGGTCGCGTGGAACATGGAAGTCCCATCCTGAGTTGGATTTGCATCATCAATAAGAGGTTATTTCTCCTTGTATTTCATTGAGCATTATACTGGATTATATGAGGTTTATATGTTTGTATCGTCATGGGTATTTTAGTCCCTAATATTTTGGTTATGTATATGTTTTATAATAACAACTATGTATGGCTTTCATCATATTTTTACTTGTATATGAATGAACAATGTATCTATGGTCTAATGGATGGAATGGCAGCTAATGTGTTGAGGCATCAATGCTTCATGGCGAATCTTAGGTAAGTATGAGACCCCTATGATCAGATCTGTTATTTACACCTGTACTTTACATATTCGTGATATGTTTGATGAAATTCCTATCATGGCTAGTAGGGGTCCAATCAAGGTATTAAACAAATATTTTCTTTAGTACTTTCATTTCCATGTTATTTAACTATTATGACGAAATGGTTCAATTCTGGGTAGTGACCTGGGCTCTAAGCTTGAAAAAGTGGCACAAATCTCAAGGACATTGGCATAACACTAACTAAATGAGCCTCTGGGCACTGGAAGGAAAGCTTGTGAGAGAGACTCTGGGTTTTTGGACGTTGTCATGCCTATAAAATGAGAGTGATTAAGGCTTAAGTTGTCCAAAAGCTCAGTGGGACCCAAGGGCAAGTTGTCTGAAGTGTTGATTGGTTCCTAAGGGTCCTGACGCTGATATTGAATGTTTGTATGGTGTGTTTTTGTCGGTTCCACTTCCTTAACGTGACTTAGGAGGTCGAGTCATATCATAGTGGCCTCTCATAACATGTTTACTCTGGCTGGTCAGTTGGTTGGGTAGATGTGGGAGGAGGGTGTTATGGTACAACCTAAGTGTACAAAATGTAAACAAAGTCAACATGATATTTACATATAATTTCCAACAAAACCATATTGATGGCACATGAAAAGATATAATAGAACGAAATTGATACAACATTCTTCAAAAATGTATCAAATCAGAAAAACTTGTAGGGTATTTCTGGTTTGACATAAGGCAAGTTGGAGACGCACATAATGCCTATATTTTTCATCAGAAATACAAGAATAAGCCAGTTGAAAGTGAACCATACGACACCCAAACTACTCTGAAGGTATTTGTTGACCAAAGGAGATGTGGATTCTCCCACGACATATTAATTGTATATCATGTCTTCCTTAAAAATATATATATATTCTTTCTCCACATAAATATCTTTCTTAGAAAGGATATTCGCTTGGGAGTTCCATTCCCTACATATATATGTTGAAAAGAGAGAGAGTGAAAATTTCCTTTAGAATATTAAATTTTTCCTTCCAGTAGTGAAATATTCAAACTTGAAAGCTGTTTCTCCCTACTAACCAGTTAATAATGCATTTTGAGTCACCATATACTTGTAAAGAGACAATGTTAATAGAAGAAATAAATAAATAAAATCGCCCAACAAGTTAAGAATTATGCCTTTGTGTTGGATCTAGTCCCTAAGTTCAACCAAATATCATAGGAGAGGTTTCCCTAAATAAATAAAGGAGCCCCCCTTCCATAGATGCCATCCTGAGGTGCTCCATCAAAGAATCCAACATTTTAGGATGGTGGGCTCGGTGAGTAACAAAAGGGACAAGCCAACTTGTGCTTCATGGGTTTCATATAATCCTTGTAAAAATTGAGAATCTGGGAGATGATACAAGTAAGATTAATGGACCGCCCCTCAAAGATGAGATTGCTTCACACTTTCCAAATATCCCAAGCTAAGAAAACAGGTAATGATTTAAAATTACCTATCTTGAGATCCCACCAATGTAGGCATGACTCAAGGGACGAGATAGGACCAAATCTAGAATGTTGAGTTATATAAGGACTTCATTCCATAGAGATCTGGATTAATCACACTGGAAAAAGAGATGGTCGATAGTTTTATATCAACTTAAGCATGGACAACAGACATTAGGACCATTGAAGCCCCTGCGTAACAGATTGTCCCATGTGAGAATGTGATTTTCCAAAGAAACCCAAATAAAGCATTTGAGCTTCTATGGAATGGATCATTGGAAGATTTTTCTAAGCCAACATTTGTCCCTAGTTTGTAATGATGAGGTTGTGATCAAGTTATAAGTTAGTCTAGCTATGACCTATCCGGAAGAGGAGTTCTAGCTCCATACAAAGGTGTCCTCCTCTTTGTTTAATAAAATTCCACTTGATACCAAATAGTTGACAAAGGAGCCCCATTCATATACCAAGGAACCCTATAAACCCAAGTCTTAAGAATAGTTCCAACTACTATGTGGAGTGACCTGACAGTATGGAAAAGAGGCATGACAAGTCCTAAAAAATGTGTGCACATTGAGACAAGAGATAAGATCAAAACATAAACGACAGAAAGAGGAGCCCCTTATGAGAGGATCTTTCCCAAGTATACCTTTTATCCATTTCCCACCTTCTAGGAAAGCCATTTAAAATTCAATGAAGAGCCTCCACTATTTACCTCCAGATATTCAACCCAAAAAAATATTTATGAGGCTTAAAAGACCTTACCCTCTCTGTAACAAGCTTGTTGTGAAGATATTTATTCAAGATTATGTGACTCCAAATACCCAAAACTATGATGTCCCTCCAAAATCTCTCCATAGCAAGGACTAATCCAAACTAATGTAAAATTTTGAAACCCTGACCCCCATAGAATTTGGGTTGAAAAAGAATATCCCATATAGTCAAATGAATTCCTACACAATGTTTCTTTCCATTCTAGAGAAATTTGAAATGCACTATCGAATCTTCCTGATAGTGGATTTAGCAATCTTGGAAAGGGAAAGCCAATATATTGGAATTCTCTCAAGAATAGACTTTGACAGGTTCATCCTGCCACCTAAGGAAAGCCACCTGTAACACCAATCGTTGATTTTATGTTCAATCCACTTTAAGAGTCAAGAATAGACTTCCACATAGTAGAAGTTGGGCATGAGATGATAGCCTAAGTAGAAAAAACATTGATCCATAGGGACCACCTTATGCAGATGGAAAGAGATGCTATATGTGATGGTTAGATCTAAAATATCATTTGGGAGGAAAGATGAATTTTTTTACTAACCGTCTACCTGTTGTAGAGAAAAAATTCATAAAAATACGATGAAATGTAATACATTCATATATAGATCCATCACCAAAGATTAAAACGTCTTCCACAAATAGGAGATGAGTTATATGAATGGATTTATAGACCTTAACACCATTGAGAATCCAATCTCCTTCAGCCAAGTTAATCATCTGACTTAATCCCACTATGATAAGAAGGAACAACAACTTCTTGAAACAGGAAAAAAGGCAGATGGAGTGTCATTTATAAGCAAAAAAAAATTGGTGGATGATGTGCACCCCATAATCCAATTTGTAACCTTGATGTCCAGACCAACATGTAGGAGGAGTCTAAGGAATCTCCAATTCACCCTATCATAATATTTTACGAAGTCCATTTTTAGGATTGGCGCACTACATTCTTTCTCTTAATGTAATGCAAATCATCTTGTGTCGTCCCAATGGCATCATGAATATGATGACCTAGAAGAAAGCAAAACTATTCAAGAGTTAAATCAGAAGAGAGAACACATTTCAATTTGTTTGATAATACATTTGCAATGACCTTGTAACAAAGGCTGCAAAGTGAAATTGATCGATAGTCAATAAAGGAGTAAGGCTTGGAACATTAAGGAATTAGTTCTATGAGCGTGGCATTAATGACCCCAAACATCTTCCCTGTTATTCTGGCCTCCTCCACAAACTATAGGATATCATTCCAAATCAAGTCAAAAAATGTAAGGTAAAATTCATCTTTCCAACCATCTGGGCCAGGACTATTTCCCTTGGAAAATTATTTGAGAACAAATTTTATTTGTTCCAAAGAGACAAGTCCACCCAACCTAGTTGATCCAAGTGGCTCTAGAGACACACAGAGGACAAAGAAGGCTTATGAATGGTCAAAACTCAAAGTATTTGGATTATGCTCGAACCAGGTTCATGTTAAATATCTTGTCGTTGTGATCGCAGTGGTGTGAATGGTTCATCAATCTGAGTCCGGATGAAGGAGATGGAGGCAATCAAAGTTGGGTTGACTTTTTGCTAACTTGGCAGGCTTAATGGAGACACAATTCATACTTTTTCCGGTGGATGGAATCCGGCCAAATCCAGCCAGATTCCAGGCGAAATTGTGGCCTCGTTTAAATGTCTCCTAAAAAATCCTGGATTTTACAAACTGCCATATTATTTTTAAATAACAAAAATTGTTTAAAACAAAACGGTGGCGAGCCACCAACCCTGCCACCCCAATCCATATCATAATGTATTGATGGAGGGGCGGGCCACTACCCCCAGCCCCTCCCCCCATAATATGTAACCGCCTAACCATAAAAAAAATGTGGGGTGGGCAGCCATGACCCCTGCCACCCCAGGAACCACGCAACGATAGTTATATTAGTGAGGGGCACAGGCTGTCAACACCGTCGCCCCTCCACCTCACCCATTAATACAACCAACCAACAAATAAACCACACATGATTTAAAAAAAATGTGTTTTGCTATATATGGCAGGGGCAAGATTTGATCCCCCAACCTCCGTGCTCCAAATATATCTGCCGACTGTTGGGCCATGGGGTTTACTTGGAAAACTTCGCCCATATTGTTTTATATAAACCCTTAAAATTACTTGCATGGAGAGGAGAAAGGACCGAACAACGGATTTGAGAGCGGAGGTGTGGAACAGGAACAGAGCCACGTGATGCAGAACGAAATGGAAGCCAATGACTAGTGAATTTTTCAAGGCAACCAATTTTTTTTATAATTTATTGTAGGTGGAACCATGATCCCAAAGAAAAGGCAGGTAGAACCATGATTGGGCAAAATTCTCAGGAGGGTGAAATTTTTGCAGTGTCCAAATTGGACAAATTTTACCTCTCAGTGACACAAAATTGATGGTGCAATCAGTTTCCTAATATGAGTAGTATATTTGCAGAGGACCCAGACGAGGGAATCTTTGAGGAATCTAGGGGGAATCTAAAATATTCCTTGAGCCCCAGATTTTCATTTTCTCAGAATTCATAAATTTGACAGTCGATTTTGTAGTATTTGACACCACAAATCTGATGGTGCATTCAGATTTCTCATTTGCTCATTCCATTCTTCAACCACTTTTCTAAGTGGAGTGTAGGTGTTAGCATTCATGTGCGAGCAACCATTGCCATGTGATTGATGCCATGAGATCGATGGTCCGAGCAGCTTTAGTAGTTTGACACCCGCTTCTTCAGATGGCCCTTGGTTGTGAGGTATATGCATTTTATTCATGTACTTCTTTTGTTATGCATCTGCTTCACAGATCCCTGTATGATGTGGGATCTTGTTTTCTTCATTGCTTCATGATTCCTGCTTGATGTGACATGGAATCGTTTGTGAGATGTACTTGTTGTCATGAGTCATCATGTTTATTTGAGGTCCCTTTGTTGTTATGTTGATGGGATGCTCATGTGTCGCCATGTATGATTGCATTGAAATCCCTTTTATGCCATGTCGGCGGGATGTTCATGATCATCATGTATGAGTTTCAGGGAAAATTTTAAGAACCCCCCCTAAATTTACATGTATAATAAATTGGCAAATCTCCATGGTATATAGGAAAAATGGAAGGCGATTTTATCAATAATATGATATGTATATATAATTTTTTGGCGAATCTCTCACCAGGCATGGCGAATATTTTACTCAATTATAAAATCTTGTGTTTATTGAATACACAAATTGAATCATTGCATTTCTTTAAAATATCTTTTGAAATCAAAATTACCGAAATTACATTTCGATAACCTAGTGGGTGTAAGATAAAATTCACCCGTGCCATTCACAGAAAACATGAGAAAAAACCTAATACTATATATAAAACCAAGAAAAATTAAAATTCATCACTTCTAGGGACCTCATAACCACCCTTCCAATACACAAGTATGTTCCTGTTTGCAATTAGAAAAATTACCCAAATTACAATCTGTTTACTCCACTTCTAGGGACCTCGTAACCACCCTGCCAATATACAAGTATGTTCCCGTTTGCAATTAAAAAAATTACCCAAATTACAATCTGTTTACTCCAACATATGTTGGAAAGTTATAGAAGGATGAATAGTGCAATCAATCCATTCGTTTTAGCCCTGGATTTGTTTCAGTTTAAAACAGAAGTATACAAATATACTTGTCCAATGTCTATGCTTTAACCATTCACCTTAAGATGTTTTTACAATATAATTTCCTAAGCCTATTTAATATCTTCATTATCATAAAAACCAACCTATATATCCCTCTAAGCACTTGGTAGACCTAGAATTAAGATTGATCTAAGATGATAGAATTTCCCCTTTAAATAGTCTATGCTCAAATGAACCATGGGTTATCATAAACTGGTAGACCCAGAATTAATATGGATCTAAGATGATAGAATTTCCCCTTTAAATAGTCTATGCTCAAATGAATAACATGGTATTATCAATACCATGGGTTATCATAAACCTGGAGCTTAAAAATTACTATTGGTAATTTATAAAAATTAATAAAATTAATAGTTGATTTTTATTTTTTATTTTAACCAAGCTAAAATGGCTAACCTACATTAAATTACAACATACATTCTTGATCCACCAAGCCCCAAGAGGATCAAATATTTTTTCACTCTATGCTAGTTTTCATATCACGATAGTAGATCCAAAGTAAAGATGGATCTATGCTAGTTTAATTCCCCCATTTAAAAAGGCTACATTCCACATGAATACCATGGGTCAATACCATGTGCCATTTTTGTTTTTATTCATACTAATATCAGGTTTAAAAATGTTTTTTTGCATGGTATTAATAATAGTCTAGCCCATGGTATTTGGCCCATAGGTTTCACCTAAATATAATGCATTTTTTGAGTGTTCATAAATATAAGGCGACTTATGGAGTAAATATAAAAAAATGTTTTATTTTTTTACCATACCTCTCGTCTATTTATATTTTTATTAATTTACCATACCTCTTTTACAAATATGGTATTTGGCCAACAGGATTCACTTAAATAAAACCTCTTTTTTGAGCCTTCATAAATAGAAAGAGGGTTATGAACTAAATATAAAAAGAGATTTTATTTATTTACCATATGTGTAGTTTATTTATATTTTTATTTATTTACCATACCTTTTGAGTAAGTATAAAAAGAGGTTTTATTTATTTACCATCCTCCACTTTATTTATAATTTATTCTGATTTTACACCTTGATGTATATAAGAGTGACTTATGGACTAAATATAAAAAATGTTTTATTTATTTACCATACCTCTCATTTATTTATATTTTTATTAATTTACCATACCTCTTTTATAAATATGGTATTTGGCCCATAGGATTCAATTAAATAAACCTATTCTTGAAAATTAGGGCGAATGGAAGGTTGTAACTCCTAATTTCAGGGGTTAAATTTACCTTTTTTACCCTCTCCCTTAAAATAAGGTGGGCTATTTGAAGGGATTTGCAAAAATGTACTATGATACAAAATATTCGCCCACTAAAAATTTAAAACCCCTTAATTTCGCCGAAGGGCGAACATTCACCCCTAAAATTTTCCATGATTGATATAAAATAGAAGTAAATACGCAGTGTCACTTCGTGAATATCCCTTTGTTTGTGGAAACTTGGTTTTGCAACCTCCCATAATTGCTTCGGATGAGATTATGACCTACTTGTGGGTCATTGCTGGAAGGGTCAGTAGTTGAGGGGTTTTTTTGGTGCAAAACAAACTTTGAACTTGGTTAAAGCCCCCTCAAACCAACAAGTGTGCTATGAGTCATGAAAGCTAAATGATTATGAGAAGAACTAGTAAACACATGATCTTGAGTTGGAAGTGATCATTCATGCATTGAATATGTGGAGGCACTATCTTCTTAACAGACGATTTGTACTGATGAGTGATCACAGTGGATTGTGATATCTATTTGACCAACCATGTTTGAATGCCAGGAGAGCTATATGGTTGGCAACCATCAGTGAGTTTTAATTTGAGATCACATATATTAAAGGTAAAGAGAACATGGTTGTAGATGCTCTTAGTAGGTGGATACAGCTGAATCATATAGAAACTATGAGCTCATATGGGATAGATCTATAGAAGAAGATGTTGTAGGTAGGTAAGCAGGATAACAGGTACATGTAGCTCATGCATAGGTTACATCAGAGTATAGGTATAGGTACAAGTGTGGGTACATGTATAGGTACAGGTGCAAGTATAGATGCATAGAATGTGGACTATTGTATCATGACATCTGGCTTGGTCAGGTTTAGAGATAGGATATATGTGTCAGATGATAGTGAATCTCAAGAAGTTTCTCTCGAGGGGGTTTCATGCAAAACCATATTTAGGTCATCCATGTTATTAAAGACACTTACAGTAGTGAAGAATTTTTACTATTGGCCAAATTTGAAGAGAGACATGGTAGAGTTCATGGCTAGGTGCTTGGATTCTAAACAGGTGAAGGTAGAGTGTAAGCATGCATGTTGACTACTACAACCAAATCTGATTCTAGAGTGGAAATGGGAGGTAATCTTCATGGACTTTATGACTGTTTTGACAAGGACATCTAGGTATCATGATTTCATCATGGTTCGTGTGGATAGGTTTACAAAGAAAACACACCTCATTCCAGTAAAGTCTACATACTCAACGAATGATGTAGCATGGGTCTTCAGTAGAGATGTGGTGAGATTACATGGTGTTTCACAGAAGATTGTGTCAGATAGGGATGAAAAGTTCACTTCCAAGTTTTGGAAGGAGTTCTTTGTAGGTGTAGGTATAGAGTTGGCCTTCGGTACAACTCATCATCCACAGAAAGGTGGAAAGATAGAGAGCGTCAACAATATATTAGAGGAGATGTTGAGGATGTATGTGATGCATCAACATCGGAAGTGGGTATAGTATCTTCCGTTGGTAGAGTTTGCTTACAACAATGAGTATGAAGAATCCTTGAGGATGAGTCTGTTTAAGGAATTATATGGTCATAGTTGTAATACTCCTATTAGTTGGATTGATAAAGTTAAAAGGGTATTGATAGGAATAGATATGTTGGCAGAAATGGAACAAAAAATGTAAGTAATAAAGAAGAATCTGAAAGCAGCACAAGGTATGAAGAAGAGTTGTGCATATCAGAACATGTTGTTTAAGGAGTTTAAGATTGGGGATCAGGTGTACTTCCACATCATGAAGAATAAATCCTTGTGAATTGGATCGTGTGTCAAGCTCGCACCTTGGTTTTGTGGGCCTTTCAAGATTGTTGAGAGTATTGGATTAGTATCTTATCGACTTGCACTTCCTTTGACAGTGAGATTCCATGATGTTTTCCATGTTTCATTGCTTAAAAACTACGTTAAAGATTCTGATCATGTGATTGAATGGTATGTACTGCAGGTGGATCTATAAGGTGAATTCCAGTTAGAACCTCAATGCATTTTTTCGAGAAATACATACAAGCTCTAGATCGAGCAATCGAGCAGGTTAAATTGCAGCAGAAGCACTTTGGTTTTGATGAAGCTACAGGAGATGGTGGATCAAATGCGGGCTATGTATCTTTCCCTATTCACTCGTTAAGTTAAAGTTTTGATATATTCCTTTGGTATATGTTTCAGTATATGTTTTGGTATATGTACATATGTATATGGATGTAAATACTGCACGATATATGTTATAAGGTTCCAATAAGTGGTTTGGGTGTCATGTCACTATGGTTTTCATGTTGTTATGTTTCCATTTTGTTTTGCTTCTCAACAGGTTGATCATTGTAATAATGTAACGAGCTAATTTATAAAGCTCCATGGGTAGTATGATTTTCTTACAACAGTCTCATGGTTTTAGGTTTCGTTGAACACTAAGGATGGTGTTCCCCCAAGGGGTAGGGTTTTTCTAATGGCCTTGGTAAAAAAATATATGAAAAAACTAATAAAGTTAAAATAATACCTTGGTCATGTGACACGTATTCCAAGCTGAATGTTGGGAAAAAACATAGTGATAGGGATCACTTGTGATTAAATAAAGGCTAAGGATATTTGCAAAGGAAATGAGAAACACTTTGGAAATGTATAACACATTTATTGGAATTTTAGTTATGAAAATAATATATATTAGGAGAAAAGGGAGGTGAAATGTCACAATTTACATGTGAGAGTGAAAATGGAGGGAAATAATGGAAAATGAAGAAAACAAAGGCCTATTAATAAAAAGAATTTTGAGGATTAGTTCATAGACTTTTGTTCGTTCGATTTTGAAGCTCTTTCTCTCTTTTCTCTATCTCTCATACTCTTGGACACAAAGTTTTCTTGGAGCACTCTTGGAGGAGTGTGGCATACTTGGAGTTTCTAAGTAAGAAGACAAAGGAAGAGAAGGAAAGTGCAATAGGACATAAAGATCAGTAGCTACACTGGGTTTTACTTGGAAGTACCGAGTTGCATGTATGTTTTCCTCACTAGTCTTGGCATGCATGGCATATGCATGTGGATTCTTGGATATGATATATAAATTACATGGGGGATTTCCTAGATTGACAATGGATTTGCCTAGCCTTTCCATTTCCTGGATAGCGATGGTGTTGTGGGTTTTTCTTTTATTTTCTGGTTGGTTTTCTTGTGCCTTTATCTATGGGTTAGGTTACTGGTTCCTAGAAATATTGGCTGTAAAGACGCTCTAGAATCCCGATAACAACTTGAGTTGAGTTACTAGTCCTGTAAACTTTGGTTGGAGAAACACTTTGGAAGCCCTTGGTGGGTTGATATACTAGTCCTGGAAGCCCTAGTTGGAAAACCGATCTGGAAGACCGATAACAACTATGGGTTGAGTTACTAGTCTTGGAAGCCCTAGTTGGAACAAATGCTCTAGAGCCCTAGAGAACTTGGGTAGAGGCCAATCCAGTGATGGTTAGTTATGTTAAACCATAAGGTGGAATCACTAGTTAAGTATTGAGGTGGTTTTTCCTCTGGAATCCCTTGATGGTTTTTATTGATTTGTTTTATGACATTCCACATTCATGATTGGAATATGAAATGGGGTGACTGGCTAAAAGAAATATTTGGTTCAGCCTAGTCTATAGTTGGGTGGTGCATGGAAGTCCCATATCCAGTTGGCTCATGCAATCATCAATAAAATCTTTCGTTCTCCTTTGAATTTTATCGGTAAATATACATTTTTAGATGTGGTTTGTATGGTTGTTATATCCCTAACATTTCTGATGGTTATATGTTGGTTATGAATGAGTTTTATGACAGTGAAAATTTATGTCTCTCATCATGTTTTTGTTAATCATTGAATGTACAATGAATATGTGACCTAATAGATGTTGATGTAGTTATTGCAATGAGGCATAATTTCTTCTTAGTGATTCTCATATAAGTATGAGATTTCGATGCTCAGATCTATTGTTTAAACCTGTAAATTACATATTTGTGACATGTTTGACAAAATGTCTATTATGGTTAGTAGGGGTCCAGTTAGGTCCTTGTTCAAGTAATTTCATATGTATCATTTTTATGATGTTATATTTCATTTCTATAAGTTTCATGGAGTTATGGGTAGTGACCTCATCCCTGGTCCTGGAAGACTGGCACAAAATTTAGAGTCGGAGGCATAGAACTACCTAGGAATGTCCCTAGTTGAATGCATGTCCATGCTATGGGATCAACTATATGGTTCTAGTCACACTCATGACCATGTTACGGGAGAGACTGATTATTTAATGCAGTAGATGGTTATTTTTTCTTAAGGGCTAGTCACCTAGAATGTTTAGATAGCTCCAAGGGGTTCTGTAGTACGTATGGAAGGTCTGTGTATTATGTTCTATCTATTCCACTTCCTTAAATTACACATCGAAGTTGAATCATATCATAGTAAATGTTCGTAGAAAATCGGAAAATCAGATAATATCATAAAATATCATAGCCTATTTAGACATAAATCAGAAAACAGTCTGATAGAAACAATATTTAATCAATCATAGTTGCAGGCTTCTATTCCATTTCAAAAAGAATGTGTGTTAGAAGTAGATAAGGACATTTGGACACAATTAAAATCTTATTAATCAGGTGTAAGAAGCTATTACTATATCATCCAAATTACAAAATTTTGTCCCAACTATTTGATCCAGATATCTTTTTCTTATAGATGTATGAAAATAATCACATGTAGAGATTGCAGCTTAACATAGAAATCTAGTGTGCACACATAAAAGAAGAAGGAACACATAAATACATGACAAGAAGACAATCAGACTTGATAATGGAGTTCATCCAACTGGGACTACGTCTCCAGGCCCTGCTCGATCAATGGGGAGGACTTTATATATTAAATGGCATGAAAAGAAGAGAACTAAAATCACCAGTTACATAAGAAGAGGCTTATACCTCCATTATAAAAAATGGACATGAGATGGAGACCTCAAATGGAGAAATGGATAGAACCAATGCATCCGTGGCATTGAGAGGGGCTGAAAATATATAAAACTTGTCCAAATCAGACAAAATGCACTATCGGCCACCTGAAAGCTCTCTTGCCTTGAACTGCGTGTTGAATATCCTCTCCCCCATACTTTTCCAATCATTGGGTTTTTATAATGTCTCTTTTTGTTATAGGAGCACTTAGATCGGAGGTTGTTTATTCATAATGGAAGCCATTTCCTTGAAAGGATCGGCAGGCAACAAATTGCTTTAAAATAGACATTTTTCTATTTACGTGGATAATACAAAAAACATTAAGAAAACCGAAGTCCCGGACTTCAAACTTCCTTAAATCAGGCTTATAGATCCATCGAGTTTGATCCCCATATCACAATTGCACATCGCTAGTTCCATAGTCCTATTTAGTGGGGGTATTTGCCGATCGCCGATATCAGTGTCGGACGATTGCATCGGCATATTACTCATGCAATGGCCTGGGCTTCCGTTTCTCTGATCACTCTGATTTTCGATCGACCGATCGCTCTGATTGCTGATCAGTCGATCACCGATCACAATTGCAAGTCAACTCTGCCTAGTGCCGATATCGCATGCCCGAAATCACCAATATTGGCCATCTCTTGCCTCCGATTGCAATTTTTCTTTTCAAAAGCTTAAAGCCATTTTTAAGAGAAAATGCCTCATTTTCAAAGGAACTAAGGCAAACTCTTTCTGCCACAAATTCATCACCCAGACTCGGGTTGGAATGCCATTTGCGCTATTGGAATTAGGGTGATGAGCACTTTGATCTGATGTCAAGATACTTTCTTTTCTACCACTTTGAATTTTGAGCTTTTATATGCCATTGTACCTAAAGATCCACTTGCATCAATCCTCCCCATTGAGGAGCTTCTGGACCACTAAAATCTTTCATTAGTCAATTAGCAGGTGAGGGAATTGTTCCCTCACCCTTTCCTTTTCCAGCCATTTGGCCTTGCTAGGGTCCATTCCCTTGAAACCGACTTGAAGGTATTCCAAATCTATTCGCCATGAAATCCTGGTTCTTCTGTCAAGGATGATGTCCTCAGGTAACTCATTGAGATATTCTACTGCAAAATCATTAATTGTAGGAATTGTGCCCACTTCATCGGTGTCCATGTTCAATGGTGGTTCATACAGCTTTAAGTTCTATATATTCACTACTGAGTACATCGACATATATATCAGCAAATCAAGGTGAAAGGCATTGTTTCCAATCTTCTCCAGAATGGTGAATGGACCATACTGGATGGGTCCCGACTTCTTCCCTTCTCCCTTCATCCTGTCCTTGTTGACGTGGAACGACACTTCGTTGCCCACTTGAATTGGTTGTCAACTTGGTGTTTGTCATGTCCAGCCTTATAACGAGCTTGTATTTTCTCTAACTGCTCTTGTACTGCTTGGTGAATCAATTGGATTCTCTGAATGAACTACTGAGCTTTGTCCCTATCATTATGTCCACTTGAGCCATCTTCCCTTCCAAAGACCATATCAAAAGGGTCCTTTGGTAGGTAACCAAAGCATGTCTCGAAAGGTGAACGTTACATAGATGAATGCACTACTCGGTTGTAGGAATGTTGTAAATATGGGAGATGCTCATCACACAACTTCGGATATCTCCCACAATAGCCTCGTAAGAAGTGTACCATGGTGTGGTTGACAGCCTTTGTTTGTCTGTCAATTTGTAGATGAACTGTCATGCTTCTTTTCAATTTGGTGTCCATCATCTTCCATAAGCTTGTCCAAAACTATCCAAGAAAATGAGAGTCCCGATCTGACACAATCGATGTGGGTAATCCAAAATGAACCCAAACATGCTAAAAGAAAAGAGAAGTAGTCTGCTCTGCAGTGATCTATTTTTTACAAGGCATCAGAATACACATCTTTCTAAAATGGTCAATGACAACATACAAATAGTCATGACTCTTTCTAGACAAAGGCAAACCTCCTACAAAGTCCATTGACACACTTTCCCATGGACGACTCAGAATAGGGAGTGGTCTGTAGAGCTTGATCTTTCTATTAGAGGACCTTGAAATAGAACACATCACACAACCCTTTACATAGTGAGTCACAATTTTTTTCATATGAGGCCAAAAACAAAAACTTCATACATGAAATAAAGTATTTTCAACACCAAAGTGTGTAGACACAAGAGAGGCGTGGGCCTCTCAAATTACATGTACTCTTTCCCCTATGGGAATACACAATTTACCAAGGTGATACAATAGTTTCCCCTGCAAGTGATAGTTTTCCACCTATGAACCATGGGTTAGTTTGGCATAAATCTCCTTAAAGTCATCATCATTAGCATATTGTTTAACATAACTCTCAAAAGAAAGTGAAGCATTAAGAAAAATAACATAAGCAGAAATAGGAGGGCAAGATAACATATCGACCATTTTATTGTTAGTGCCCTTCTTATACTTTATTACCAGATGAAACTGTTGAAGAAAACCCATCCACCTAAAATGACGAAATTGTTGCAACTTGGTTTGTGACTGAAGGTACTACAAGGGATGATGATCTGTATGGATGATGGTCTCCTTGCCGATCAGGTAGTGTTTCCACCTTTTCACACTCTGCACCAAGGCATAAAGCTCCTTTTCATAAGTAGTATATTTTATCATAGCTTGAGAAAACTTTTCAGAATGGTAACAAATTGGCTTCTTTTGCTGCATCAATACAGCTCCCATGGCATAACCATTGGCATCAGTTTTGATCTTGAATGGTTGTTGGAGATCGGGTAAGGCTAAGACTGATGCAGTATTGATATTTTCTTTTAGTGTTTAGAAGGACATCTGTTGTCTTCCTCCCAATTGGAAGACATATTTCACACTTGTCAATGTGTGTAGAGGTGCTGCAATAATAGAGAAATTATCAATAAATCTCCTCCAATACTAGACTACACCTAAAAAGCTACGAACCTCAGTTACACTAGTAGGTTTAGGCTAATTTACAATTGCTTCAACTTTATAAGGATCAATCTTTAACTGACCATTACCAACAATATGACCTAGGTAACCCAAAGAGGTTTTCCCAAACTCACACTTTGACAATTTTACAAATAGTTTTTCTTTTTTCAGTACATCAAGCACTTTCTTTACATGACACACATGTTCAACCCAACTTTTACTAAAGACAAGTATATCATCTAAATATACAAGAACAAATTCATCAATGAAAGCCTAAAAGAGATCACTCATGACCCTCATAAAAGTGGCTAGAGCATCGCAAAATCCGAATGGAATCAACATCCATTCGAACAACCCCTGTTTGGTCCTGAAGGTGGTTTTCCACACGTCTTGCTATGCAATTCGGACTTGGTGAAAACCAGTATGCAAATCTAATTTGGTGAAATAAGCAACATTCTTTAACTGATCTAATCAATCATCTATGCATGGAAGAGGGTGACGATTTTTTACTGTAATTTTGTTTAGTGTGTGGTAATCCACACACATCCTCCATGTGCCATCTTTCTTTCAGACTACGATAATCATTGAGCCACACGAAGAAGTGGTCGGCCTAATGACCCCTTGGTCTAGCAATTCATACACCTGTTTCTTGATTTCCTCCATCTCAATGGTCGACATCCTGTACATGCCAATATTTGGTAAAGGAGCTTCATGTTGCAAATGGATTTCATGTTGGATTTCCCTCTTCAGAGGTAATCCCTTCAGTTCTTGAAACAGCTCATCATAATTATAAATTAATTCAGATAATTCCTGTTTATGTTCCTGATCACAACCCTGGAAAGCATCAAATAATTCTGCCTCTTTTTCCCTTACAACCATAAGAATGCAACCCTTACTCGAATTCACTAGCCTTTTCATTTGTCTAGCACTTACAAGGTTGGCATTGATTTTATTTTGATGAGGCCTTACTATATATTCTACCCCATCCTTTTTTATTTGGTGTTTCTTTTCATGACGAAAAAAGACTACGTTTCTATCATACAGATATGGACTATCTAACACCATGCCACAGATATCCAATGGTATTACATCTAGTTCTACTTCGTCCACTGGCTTAGAAGCGAGTAAGGTTTCAAGTGTAGTTTTGTTTCTAAGCCAAGTTTCTTTACCAGTGACTCTGCGATTAGATTTTCTTGGGAGCTGGTATCAAATAGAGTTTCTACCTTAGTATGATTTATAAAAACTCTGATATTAAACAGTTCAATTCTCTTTCGATCATTAGGAAGGGACTCATTTATGGAACTGGTGCCTTCATGCGATTCAAAATTAACATGAGGTGTAAGAGTACCTTTTGTTCCTGTGGCTGTGAGTAACGCTTCATCTCTAGAATCCTATCCAAGGTCTTTCTACACAGCTACCACTATCTTCTGCTTCCTGTTTCCTCCATACTTCTTTGGACGCTTTTCTAGGTGCTGCTTCCAACAGTGATCGTCATCGTGGCCTTCCTTTTTGCAGTGATTTCAATACGACCTTTCTCCTTCTTTGGCTGCTACCATCTTCTTCTCCTTTCCTTTCCATTTCGCTTTAGATTTTCCTTTGGGAGGTTTGAACGGTGGTTTTCTGGAATGATCATCTCTTTCATTTTTTCCCTTGTTCTCAATATGAATTTCCTTTACGCTGGCTAAGTCAATAGTGGTTGGTTCAAACAACAACAATGAATGCCTAATGTAGCTATGCAATGAGCCAATATACTTAGTTATAACTTCAGGTGTACCAAGTGCAATAACCAAATTCAGTGCTTTCTTTCTAAACTCCTCTGTAAAACTCTGAACATCCTAACCTTTGCCTTGTCCTAAATACTGCCAATTCATTAATTCTTTTTGCCTGTATCCTAAGGGATAAAACTATTCCTTTAATGTAGAAACAAAATCAGGCCATGAGGAAAAGAGGTTACCCATATTCTTACTACATTGTAATTAGCTCACCCACCAAATGAGAGCAGTGCTACTCAGCCGTAGAGAGGCCAGTTGAATCTTTGCCTCATTCTCCACGATCTACTCAATCCTACAATAGACTGCAATCTACCTAATCCAATTATTAAGCTTCTCTACGTTACGTTCACCATTAAACATGGGAAGATCAAATTTAACATGTAATTTAAAGAAAGGTTTTTTAGATGCATCCTTTGAATTTCTATGATTATGGTGGTGAAAAGAAGGAGAACCTTCACTTGCTAAAGGAGAATGAGGGGGTTCTTCTCCACCATTCCCATGTGTTGAACCTTGTTCTTCTGGGTTTCTCTACTCTGCTTTCTCTAGCCTTAACACCAGCTGACTGATATTCTCTACCATTGAATAGAAGGTCTTGCAAAAATTGTGCTTCTCTTCAAGATGAGCTTCATGTTCTCCCATGTTTCTCCTTCAATGTGCACACCACACTTCGGGATCGAAAGGCTCTAATTCCGCTTCACCCCTTTGGAGCTTGTCTCTTGTTAGCATACAAACATGTAATTGACATCTAAAAATACCTACTCTGATACCACTTGATCCAGGTATCTTCTAGTTATATATGTATGAAAATAATCACACGTAGAAATTGCATCTTAACACAGAAATCTAATGTGCACACATAAAAGAAGAAGGAACACATAAAGGCATGACAAGAAGACAACCAAACTTGAAAATAGAGTTCGTCCAACTTAGACTACGTCTCCATGCCTTGGGCAATCAATGGGGAGGCCTTTATATATTAAATGGCATGAAAGGAGGAGAATTACAATCACCAATTACACGAAAAGAGGCTTATACCTCCATTCTGAAAAATGATTGTGAAATGGAGACCTTAGATGGAGAAATTGACAGCACCAATGTGTTTGTGGCATTGGGAGGGGATGAAAACATATCAAACTTGTCCAAATCAGACAAAATACACTATCGGCCACCTGAAAGCTCTCTTGCCTCAAACTTCGTGCTGAAGATCCTCTTCGTTGTACTTTTCCAAACATTGGGATTTTATATTGTCTCTTTTGGTTACAGGAGCACTTAAATCAAAGGTTGTTTGTTCATAAGAATCTGTTTCCTTGAAAGGATCGACGGGAAACAAACCCCTTTAAAATAGGCCTTTTTTTGTTTACATGGATAATACAGAAAACACTAAGAAAATTGAAGTCTCAGACTTCAAATTTCCTTAAATTGGGCTTATAGACCCATCAGGTCTGATCCACATATCGCAATCGCACATTGTTGGTTACACAGTTCTGTTTAGCGGGGGGATTTTTCGACCACCGATCACTGATCGCCATTATCGGTGTCGGCCGATCGCATTAGCATATTACTCATGCAATGGCTCAGGCTTCTGGTTCTACCGATCACCGATCACAATCGAAATTCAGCTCTGCCTGGCACCGATATCGCATGCTCGAAATCATTGACATTGGCCATCTCTTGCCTTCGATTGTGATTTTGCCTTTCAAAGTCTTAAAGCCATTTTTAAGAGAAAACACCTCACTTTCAAAGGAACTAAGGAAAAATATTTCTGCCACAACTTCATCATCCAGACTCGGATTGGAGTTCCATTCACACCATTGGAATCAGCGCGACGAGCACTTCAATCTAATGTTAGGACACTTACTTTTTTTCCACTCGGAATTTTGCACTTTTCTATACCATTGTACTTGAAGATGCACCTGGATCACTATTTCTACCCCATGGAACATCTCATTGAGTTATGCTCCTACTGATCTAGGTGGCTTTGAACATGCACAAAATTGAGCACTAGTTTGAAAATACATTAAAAAAAATCATCATATTGAAATGAGACTAGGACTAGATTGTAGTTCTCAGAACCCTGAGTCCAACAGTGTGAATGACACTCAAATTTGAGTTCCTATGCTCTATATATTCGCGGTCAAAGTTTGGGTCAAACTATGCCAAGTGGTAGTATTAATGAGGAAACAATTTGGCAATGTCCTGACGCATGTAATCCAACCACTAGAACGAGCGAATTTGTTGCCTACTTAATTTTGCTACTGACTCTTAAAAATGGAAAAATTAAATGTGAAGGGATTTGTTATATAAAAATAAATAAAAAATATTAATTTTGGTGTGGCAGGCCACCACCCCGAGCACACGCTTTGACATCATTTTATTACCAAAACAATTTAAAAGAGATTTGGTCGGTGGGTGTTCGAACCCCACTGACCCCAAACATTAACTCCCCCAAACAACATATTATATGAACGATAGCAGAACTGTGGCTGGAACCTGCTCGACCTAGTGGGGTTGACCTACCTCATGGGAAGTTCCAAAAAGTATACGCTATATATATATGTGACCGCTTAAAAAAGAAACCATATATGAGAACCATCATATAAAAATTACCAAACCATCGCACCACCTCAAAGTCAATTGTCTTATATTGACCAAACACAACAACTGTTTGTTATAAATGTAACTATCGTTGTTCCATGTCAAATCGTCATGCCAAAATGATATAATTGCCAAACATTGTTTAATTTCTGAGTTATATGTATCCAACGACCAGATATGCCATGTTAAAATTGGGGTGGAAGGTTTTCGAACCCAAACCTCCCCCACAACAATCGCGCGACCTTGCTACTAGGCCAATGGTCCACCTTGTTAACTTTTCCCTTCAAACATGTATAAAAACCTTTCAAATCATTTGACCAGGCAATGGAGGTGCTAGTGGACTAGTGGAACCCTGAGCTGCTAGGAGGTCTAGAACCATGAGCCAGAGAATCTTAAGACATTGAAAGATTCCCTTAGAGGGCCAAAGGTGCTAGTATTAGAATTTGACAAGTTGATAATCATTTTTGCATGTTTTTCGGCTAGGATTCCAACCATGGAGTCATAATCTCCATCTGAGCAGCATAAATTCAGGTTTCCAATAGTAAGGAATCTTTGGAGAATCTTTTGGATCTAAAAGATTCCCTTAGAGGTGATTTTTTTACAGTGTCGGAATGATGCCGACTTTATAGTCATTTTTCATAGAATTTTACAGGGAGCACAGTGGTATGCTCAAAATTTTCATCCGAGCAACATATTTTGAACCATCTTCAAGAAGGAATATTTGGGGGAATCTTCAAGATGCTCAAGGGTCCATAATTCGACAGTGTTACAAAGGGACAAAATTTCTAGTCATTTGACATGATTTCATGCTACGAATTCAGTGGTGGTTTTTTTTTCAACAACCGAGTCGTGAATTTTTTGGCCATCGCCAAAAGTGGAGGTATATGATAAAATTATGTCATTATTTTCTTTTGATTTGCTGACATGACATTTTTGTTGTTGAGATCCCTGATTACTATTATATTGAGGGATACTTGTATGCCACATCATGTGAGATTTTATTATCTTGTCACGCTGAAGGAAAACCAATTTGAGTGAGAGTTCCTATAGGGAGAACATCTCGTGGAGAGATGTACCACTCTTATCGAGGGAATTTTCCTATATAAGTGAGAGCTCCTCAAAATGTATCATCGAGTGACACACCACTCTAGTTGAGGGTATTCATCCTTGTAATGACAAAGACTGTACCATGTACACATAACCATCATTTGAAACATTAGTGAAGTAGCCTCCCCGCTGTTGACACTAGGGCCTGGAGACGTAACCAACATTGGGTGAATTCCATTATCAATATGTTTTTGTTCATGATTTGATGGTTGTCGTTATGTTTCACCTGCTTTAAAGTATGCATGTGTAGCTGTTTCATACTCTTTCACATGCAATTTTGCTAACATCACATCAGTAAAATATCTTGGTTAATTCTGGTAGCTGAAGAGATCCAAATCAGTTGCTGTGTTTTTTGGTTCTAATTTTTTGTCCTTATTAGTTGCTTAAATATCAGTCCCCTTACCCTCCTCATCTATATTTCAGACCCAACAGTCAGTACAAGTCATATAGTCATGGCTACCCATTATTCTCCATTGAATTTACAAGGCCCACTACATGATTTACCACAAAATTATGGTCATAGATTGCCTTAATTTGATGGTATAGGGGTTATTACTACATAGTAGCAATTGATAAGTTCAATGATTTTAAAGACTTGGAAGAGGTGGCTATGAGGATGGTAATTTTAGGCTTTTTTCTTATAATTTTTCATGAGAGGTTATGAAATGGTTCAAAATTTTTCCAACTACTTGCATTTCCAATTTATAGAAACCTGTACAAAGTTTTCTTGCGAGATGGGAAGTCAAAAGGAACCCTCTACAGATTTTGGCTCCGTATGAAAATTTGAAGAGACTTTGAGGAGAAACAATTCAGGATTTTTCAGCAAGATTTAATAAAGTATATAATTCAGTACCAGTTGAAATGAAACCCCCTCCAGGTTTGACCTTGCTTCATTACCCAGATGGTTTCGATACCAATATTTCATATCAGCTTAGAGAAAGGAATCCAACTACTTTAAAGCACATGTAGAAAAATGCTATTGCAATGGAACTGAACTCCTTGAATTAAAAGGGATAAAATGAAAGCTAAGAAAAGAGGAGTTAAAGAGGACACTTCATCTTCATCAGAAAACAAATTTGAGTTCACGGTGAAAACAATGGAAAGGTTAGTGGAAATATTAAGTTTAGAAAACAAAGTTGTTGGTAGAGATTCGGAGGACCCTCCTCTAGTAAGAAATCCAATTTTTTGGAGGCCTCAGGTGGAGATAAAGAAAACATAATAATGAAATCAAGCACAACGATAGTAAATCAGACCTCCCTTCCAAGAGAATTTTGCAAAATAGGAAGAGGAGGTAGAAGAGTAGGATCAAATTCGTTATTTCGGTGAAGAAGAGGAAAGTGTATTTTTGACAAAGAAAGAAGAAGACTTAATTTATTAGCCACAATAAGATATTATGCACATGGAATTATAAGATTACAAGCAGGGGTATCGAAATGTAATCATGGAGGTGAAGTGACGGTATAATTTGAGAAACATAAAAGTTCCCCTAAATCCTCCAAAGAAAGGCCAAGCTGATGCACTTATTTCCAGTCAGAATAAAGTTGATCCTCCAAAGGAGATTCCTTAAAAGTGAGACACATCCATCAAAGAGGTGGAGAAAGGTAAATCATCTTTCAGTTTATAAAATGAGATATCTAAAATCAAAATTTTGTTTCCATTTAAAGAATTGATTAAGAATGATACATAAAAAGCTAAAAGTGTCAAAGAACTAAATATAGGAGAGATATCAGATACTGTTAACTTGAATGATGATCATCCTAAATTGATTTTTGATCCAAAAGTTGCTGGATATTCTCAATATGGATATGTCCCAACTTTTTATGTCAATTTGAATGTGCATGATCTGATTCCACACAATGCACAACTAGACTCACTTACATCACCAATTTAATGCCAAAGGTGATTATGGATAAGCTTGGATTGGACATCACAAGGCCATATAAAGATCTCTTTGCTATTGATTCAAGAAAGTTGACATTTTTGGGTTTGATAAAGGATTTGTTGGCCTCTCTTACTCAAGTCCCAACAAAGATCTTAGTGATGGAAATTATTGTTGTTGATATTCCCCCTGAATTTTACATGCTTTTAACAAGGTCTTGGTCTGCAAGTTGAAGGGTACTCTCCAAATAGACATGTGTTATGCTACAATTCCTATTTTTGGACAACCAAGAATATTGTATAGAGAAACTTTGAATAAGTACATGGTAAGTGGTAAAGAAATACCCAACAACCATCCTATTTATTCTATGCATTTTGATATGGAATCTTTCATATTAAATAATGAATTATATTTGGAGGAAGACAGTCGAAATAGGGACAACATATTAGAGGAGAATGCAGGTGAATTACAAGGGAAAAAATTAGAACATAATGAAGACGAGTAAGTCCTTTGGAACATGGATTTTGTTGGAGCAGTCAAAAAAGAGGGGGCATGAGCTAGTGTGTGGATAATGAGCCCGAAGGTGGACAGGTCAAGGTTATGTTCTTAACATTAGCCTTTGAATTCACAAACAATGTGGCCAAGTATGAAGTGTTGATTTTGGGATTGCACACTTCAAAATATTTGGGGGAAAAGAGAATTGAATTTCATGGAGATTAAAATCTTGTGATCAATCAAATTAAAGGTGTGTATCAATCTAAAAGCCCTACGATGAGGGCCTATAAAATGTTATCCTAGAAATGCTACAATTATTTTTAGAATATGATTTATTTGTGATTCCTAGAGATAAAAATATGCTAGTCGATGCATTATCCACCTTAGACAGCGTGTTTAAGATTCACATATATCCCAACAAAAAATATGAAATAGAATTTAAACATAGGCTAACAGTCCCAAATAATGTGAAATATTGGTAATTTTTCAAAGACGAAAAGCAACTTCAATTTTTTTACAAATGATTGTGGAATTTCCTAATATATGCATAGTTGGAGAAAATGGTTTTAGTGCAGATAAACAATAGGTATTGGGTTCATATTTAGATGATTTTGAGAATCAAATGACAGATATGGATGTTATACTAGTGAAGAACAATGAATTTCTCATAGGTCTAGTACATCTTGAGAGATTATTTGACTAGAATGATGTAGCAAAGAATCCAAAGGTAGTTCCCACTAAAACTAAAATAGAATATTGTAACATAGGAACAAAAAAACAACCTAAAATTGGAAATCTTTGAAGATCCTTAACTCTTGAGATAGAAATAAATACCTCGATCTCATAAAATAATAATCAGATGTTTTGGCATGGGGATATGAGGACCTCAAAGTATATGATAAGAGCATCATTTAAAAGACAAACCCAATCAAGCAAGATCAAAAGAATTTCAAACAAAAGTTAAGAAGAAAAAATCCCTTATTGTTGTCTCTTATTGAAAAGGAAGTCAAAAAACTATTTGATGCCAAATTATTTTACCCTTATGGTTTTCAAAATGGATTTCTAATTTGGTCCTCGTGAGCAAGAAAATGGGAGAGATAAGGCTTTATGTAGATTTCATAAACCTCAGCAAGGTGTCTTTAAGGGACAATTACCCCTTGCCTAAGATGGACCATACACTGCAGAAGGTAGTTGGCTCAAGAATGATGTCCATGCTTGATGCTTTTCAAGGTATAATCAGATCTTCCTACATCCTAATGACCAATAAAAGATAAATTTCATCACTCCCTGGGGTAACTTCATGTATGCCAAAATGCCGTTTGGACTGATGAATGCAGGGGCCAATTTTGAAGGGGCCACAAATATTTCATTTTCTAATGAGAAGGACAAGTTAATTCTGGTTTATATTGATGACATAACTATGTTTTCAAAATCTGATTTTGATCATTTGCAACATTTAAGATAGGTTTTTGAGAAGTGCGAGAGGTATGGCATATCCTTGAATCCAAATAAGTAACATTTTGCAATGGAAGAGCGAAAATTGATGGGACACATCATCTCAAAAGATGGTATCAAATCTGATCCAAATAGGGTTTTTGCAATTCAAAAAATTGAAATACCAAGAAATAAGAAGGAGGTGTAGTTATTTTTGGGTAGAGGCAATTTTTTGAGAAGATTCATTCCTAATTTGGTAGAAATTATTACATTTATGACTAACATGCTGAGGAAGATGTTAGTGTCAGTCTTTGCAGCCTTCCTCCAGTGATCAAACATGCTCTTAAAAAGTGATTTTAAGGTGTCAAGGTCAAATTTTGTCACTTTAGTGAGTCTTCAGGCAAAATTTGGTCACTAGGCGTTAGGTCTAGGGTTTGATTTTACTCCTTTCAAAGTTGTCCAAATGTCGGTCCATGTCACAATTTAGCTGAGTGTACCATCATTCAGAGGGTTTTCATTATCATATCAAGTTCCACTGGGTCATTTTACACCTTGTTCATGTTTCAGTTGAGCTTAGGTAAGGTTCATTTCCCTCTCCTAGGGATTTGAAGGCGATTTCTCTTGGATGGTCAAATCATTAGCAAAACTTGTATCCTAATGTGCATACACCTTCCCCTATACTTAATGTACCTTATTGAACACTTCCCATCATCGATATCCCCCGAATTCCTCATTTTTGCACAAACCCTAGTTTCTTGCAACAACTTCACAATTTTCTAGACTAGGCCTATGTTTTTCCCTTTTGGAATCCTTCCCCTTAATCAATCTTTGAAATTCCACTTTCCCCTGCTTCCTAACATCCCTCCCTACTTCCCAAAATTTTCTCAAGAATTTAGAAGCCCCTTATCCCTTTCATTTCACTTCATTTCAACAAATCCCCTGTTCTACACATCGGGATAGGTTTTACTCCAATGATGTCTCTAAGCAATAAAATATGAATTTAGGAAAACTGAGAGAGGTTTTTTTCGACAATAGGCCAACGAAGGAAAAAATTCTTCACTTTTTACACAGGTGTCATGGTTTTAGAGAAATGTCAAAAATACAGTTGCCTTGGGAGAATTTATGCACCTCTGAAGTGACCTTGGGAAAATCAAGATTTCTCCTAGCTTGGTTGGCCAAATGACTTGCTCGATGAGTCAAATCATAACTAGACACAAAGATCTTTCCAATGAGCTATGATGAGCTCAATTTTGAGTTGAGGAAGGCATTCAAACGTTGATTACAACAACACTCTACCTTTAGGCAGCCTCATTTAGAGGGTTGTCATCATCATGTCAAGTTCCACTAGGTCATTTTACACCTTGGTCATATTTCAATTGAGCCTAGGTAAGGTTCATTTCCCTCTCTTGGGGTTTTGAAGGTGATTTCTCTTGGATGGTCAAATCATCAACAAAACTTGTATCCTGATGTGCATACACCTTCCCCTATCCTTAATGTACATTATTGAACACTTCCCATCACCGAGATCCCCTGAATTCCTCATTTTTGCACAAACCCTAGTTTCTTGCTACAACTTGACAATTTTCTAGGCTAGGCCTGTGTTTTTCCCTTTTGGAATCCTTCCCCTCACTCAATCTTTGAAATTCCACTTTCCCTTGCTTCCTAACATCCCTCCCTACTTCCTGAATTTTTCTCAAAAATTTAGAAGCACCTTATCCCCTTCATTTCGCTTCATTTCGAGAAATCCCCTGTTCTACACATCGGGATAAGTTTTACTCCAATTATGTTTTTGAGCAATAAAAGATGAATTTGGGAAAAATGAGAGAGGTTTTTGTCCATAATAGTCCAACGAATAAAAAATTCCTTAACGTTTTACACAAGTGTCATGGTTTTAGAGAAATGTCAAAAATACAGTTGCCTCGGGAGAATTGATGCACCTTTGAAGTGACCTTGGGAAATCAAGATTTCTCCTAGCTTGGTTGGCAAAATGACTTGCTTGATGAGTCAGATGCTAACTAGACACAAAAATATTTCGAATGAGCTATCATGAGCTCAATTTGGAGTTGAGGAAGGCATTCAAAAGTTGACTACAACAGCACTTTGCCTTTAGGCAGCCTCATTTGATATTTGACAAGGAAAATGAAATTTAAATTGAAACATTATAGTTGGGTTGGAAAGTAGACTCAAAGACCTTTCTAACGAGCTATCTCTTGCCCAATTTGGACACCAGGAAGTCCTCCAAATGTCTCCTGCCAAAAGCACTATGCACTGGGCACGTGGCGCGGCGCACATAACTGGCGTGGCGCATTGGGCTAAAATTTCTAGTGAAAATTTACAATGGCACGGTGCATAGAGAAGGCATGGCACATTGGGCTTGTGGAACGGTGCATAGAGCTGCCAAGGCCAATTTGTTTCAAAAATTTGCTCCAAGATCGCCCAAAATGCATGGATTGCCATTGGTACAACTAGGTTGAACTTCTCTCATGGTTTTTCATCCAATATTGATGGTTGTTGATGTTATTTGATGAATGGTGAAGTGTGTCAAGGAAAGCAAACCTTATCCCTCCAAAGTTATCAAAGAAGATTGCTGTTAGGGTTTTGTATTGGCCATTTTACTACCAAGTATCCCCCCACCTCATCACTCCCTAGTTCCATACTCCCCTTGCTTCCCTTTTTTCCCAAGTTTACATACCCCTTAATTCACTAATCTTATACCCCTATTCCTATTTCCTAAAGCCTAAATACAAACCCTAAACCCTAATCCTATAAAAAAAACTCCCAAAACTTCCCATATTTCCCTAACTAAATCTATCCCAACAGTCCCTAATCCCTCACTATTTTTCCCTCCCCTTATACTCCCTCTTTTCACTGTTTTCCCTTGGTGGCAGAGGTTAAACTATCATCAAAGGAAGTCCAACATAGTTTGACACATCAGGACCATAGGTTTAGGATAAAGAAAAAAGAGGCAAAAAGAGCATGATCAACTCTAGATATTGAATGAGGCATGCTTGGCCCATCATAGCTCTTGATGAAGAAGGTCCAACCCAAATTTCAAGAAATTTGGAGCAATTTTTGCATTTTCGAAAATTTTTGCACTAAAAAAAAGCGTTTTCCTCCCTATTAGCCATGCCACGTGGCGCGCGCTTTTGCTAGGGAGCTCCAAATCACAAAAAGTTTACATTTCTAGATTTGCGATGAAAAATTATGGTTGTTGGTGCATGGCTGAGAAATTTGAGCAAATCTTGAACCCTCGGGAGGTCAAAAACACTCAAAAAATGACCTCACTGCCCCTATTTTGACACACAGGAAGCAATCTTGGGAGATTGAAGTTTTGGAGGGGAAAATGGGCACCAAATTGAAACATTCCACTTGGGTTAGAACGTAGATAGGAAGGGATTTCTAACAAGCTATCATGTGCTCAATTTGGACTTCGGGAAGGGCCTCAAAGTCAGCTTGAAAGTGGCATGACACATAGAGAATCAGGCGCTGCATAAAGGAAAATTTGCCTGTTTGACTCATTTTTGCTCTGTTTTTCGCCCAATTTTGGCTAGTTTGACTTTTTCACTCTCATAATGGCAAATTTATGATGTAATTTGATGAACATTGAGGAATCATGATGTAAATGTCCTATATTTTTACTTGTATAGGTAGATTCATCAGTTTAGAGGTTGTTTGAAATAGAATGAATAAGTTTCCTTGTTTCTAGAGGCAAGCTGTTATGATGTCTAGATTCCAGTTCTCAGTTTAGGATAAGTTCGATCAGCTCCTAAACATGTGATCTCGACCCCTAGAGGCAAGGAAGAGCTATGTTTGTCTATATTATGTTTTTTTTCAGTCATTAGCATGGTTGGACTCTTGAGAAAAGCATTGAGCTTCATTGTACACTCATATCAGTTTTGGCTAAGGAATTGAGACCACGATTTGTAGCATTCTTTGGGATCCCTGTAGCATTTGTTTTGGTACAATGCTCTCCTATGTATTTGTGATTTTATTCATGTGTTATATGTATCATTTCTCTTTATTTCTTCTAAGCTAATCAAACAAGAGTGCAAGTAGAATACATTGAGAAGTGCAGTGCTCTACTTGAAATTTGCTTTAGTTTTTTAATGTTTTCCACTATTTGGAGAGGATCCATGGCATCACTTGCCCTCTTCAACTCCCCCTCAGTCTGATCCATCCACCTCACTTGATTTATAGTGCCAAATACAGTTGCCTACCTTGCCCCATCGAAATCCTTACAAGACTGTGCGTCATTCCTTGAACCCAAAATCTGCCTTTCCCTTTGAGCCCACAAAAACATCATTTATCAATCAAAACTCTTTTACATCTATACCTAGCCTAAGATTAGTAGCTATTTCAGTCATCTCAAACCCCATTGATTATCATTTACTGAGATTGACCTGGAGAGAGCCCTCTCCTATCCTCATAGGGCTAGCTACGAGGTTGAGCGTGGTTTGATGTGGACCTAAAAGCTTACCTTTTTAGCCTGAGGTAAATCTAGGTTCTAAAATATTGGCGAATCCACTGGGGAAGAAAGTTTAATTTCATTTCTTGGCTTTGTAGACTACAGACAAAGCATGAAGTTAGCTAGGTAGCCTTCGAAACACTTTTTCTTTGCATTAGTGAAAGTAGATGAAAGCTCCTTCAGTCAATCTCCAGTCTAGTTTATAAACTAAACATCTGATCTAAATGATCACCCCAGTACATGTATGAAGTTAGATTTGATTGTTGATGGTGAACAATGATCAGATGGAGCAAGGCTGAAATCATTCACCTGGTGATTCCAAATCATTTTCAAGATCAGATCCAAAGACTCCACTAGAGATGAACCCTGCCAGCAAAAACATGAAAGGACAATATGGACAGATCAGGTATTCAAGTTGGATTTCATCCAAGACATTTTGTTCTTTGTTATAAATTATTTCTTCTCTTTTCCCGACAATGTCAAGAAGGCTTTGCAAAGTATACTATGTTTGAGAAGAGGTCCTCAACCTGCATTTGATTCCTTCCCTTTGAAGATTGTAAATACCAAAGATTTGCATGCCTTTGAGCTTGATTAAGACCATTTTTCTGAATCTTGTGATGACCATCTTCAAACTGATGAGCCTCAGGAGACCAAGATTGATTCTATACCTTTTGTACATACCCCTATACCTTGTAAAATTCCAGATCAATACAAGCCTCTGATTTTACCTCCTATATTCCATGCATTCCCTAAGAATCATGACCTATATCTACCAAGATTTGATGGTGAACGCGACAACATCACTGCTGAGAGACATGTACTAAATTTTGAGTCTTTCCTTGACCTTTTTGATGTTGATGAAGAGGATGTTAGTATTAGGAATTTTTCTCTTTCTTTGTAAGGCAAAGTCAAGAGTTGGTTCAAAACCCTACCTGATGCGAGCATCTCAGATTTCCAGCAATTTGTCAAAGTTTTCCTCAACAGGTGGGTGGTCAAACAGAACCGTTTCTTGATTATAGAAGAGTATAACCAACTGAAAAGACAACCAGGGGTGACAGTACAATAGTTTTCTGCCATATTTAACCAAGTTTATTATTCGATGCCTGTTGATATAAGGCCTCCTCCTAGATCTTCTCTCTTGCACTATCTGGGTGTCTTTGATCTAGAAATGGAGTTTCAGCTGAGAGAAAGGAATCTTGCAACACTTGAAGAGATGCAGAATAGTGCAATAGATGTAGAGGCTCACTTGCTCATCCGAAGGGCAAGGTTGAAGGAAGAAGGGATGAAAAACATAGATCTAGAGAAATTGACATCTCTAGAGGTAAATATTGACATGTTGATAGGTGCAGTAGAAGAGATGATGAAAAATAACACCAAAAGGAATGAGTATAGTTTTCAAGCCCATCGCTCAGTGGTTGAAGAAGAACAAATGGTTGCTCCAAAACATTTTCTTTCTTATACCAGTTGTCATAGCTCTGATAATGATTGTTTTATAGATCATTTTGATGAAGAGAGAGATGTTGATATGATGTGTATGCTTGATGATAATGATGATCTGCCTCAATTTTATCAATATGATGACGATTATTTTCTCCAAAGAGAAGCTAATCTTGCAGACAAATGAGCAAGTAGTTTGTGGGAGGAAGAACTCCAATTTCAGCAGCTCGAGTACAGTGATCAGCCGATGCATATCAGCTATGATAGTGATGAGGAAAGTGCAACAAATTTTGAAGTAAGTGAAGGATATTTGCCTTTTTGTTTTGCTTTGTTTCAGTTCATCAAAGACAGCATTCATGCAATCAGAAATCAACTGTCGACAAGTCTTGATCTGAAACTTTTTGAGGGCAATGAACACCTTGTTCAAGACTTCTCATATCCAGAGTTGCAGCCCCAAAATGCCTTTGATTGTCAAATTGCAAATGATGACATGGAAGCTGGACCATATGATCAAATGATGCAAGATGATTCCATACCTTTCTGTTTTGAATCATTTCAGTTTTTGAAGGGTAAATTGCATAGTATATCTTCAAATGAGCAACCTGTAGGAAATCATGTACTCTCATCGAAACCAATAGAAAATGGGTTGCAACAATCTTTTCAAGTTTTTCAGGATCCAATAGTTGATGTGTTGGATGATGTCTACAGTCCAAGTCCTTCTCCATTGAGTACATGTGAGCTTGAAACATGTACGGATATAAACTTGATCCAACAGCCAGTTTATTTGTCATTTTTAGGAGGAGTTTCATCACAAAGCTTAGATCAAAGTTTGCATTCATGGTATGAGGAGAAGAGAAGTAATCTATTAGATGAGTTAAGTCTTAGTGTGCATGACCTTCAAGATCCTTATGTAGTGTTTTTGGAGGCGGATAAAGAATCCATAGTATTCAACGGATCTGTTCATGAGTTTTCATGGGAGTTGCCTTTTAGTATTTCTCTCTTGTTGTTCATAAGCGAGCACTTGCGGAGAATTCAAACAGTAGCCGGAATTCTTACTTGGTTGCATTGGTTGTTTCATTTCACTTGATCAAGTGATGAATGGCACAATTAGAGTAGGTTGTATTGAATAAGCTCCATTTTGAGTATATTTTCCAGTTTTTCAGTTGTGTTTTAGTCTTGAGTCATTTTTTGTTTCATTCAGTTTAAAGATAGTTGTTCTTGAGAGTCTTGTTTCAGTTTTGAATTAAGTCAGTTCAACTATAAGTCTTGAGTCAAAGTTTCATAGTGATTGGGTTTTGGGTGTTTTGAAGCTTTTGACTCCATTCCCCAATGGATAAGGCACTAGTTTGCTCTCTCAAAGATCTGTCGTTCTTGGAACCTCCAAGGAGCTACCATCCCCATTGGAGCCAATGTTAGTGTCAGTCTTTGCAGCCTTCCTCCAGTGATCAAACATGCTCTTACAAAGTGGTTTTAAGGTGTCAAGGTCAAATTTTGACATTTCAGTGAGTCTTCAAGCAAAATTTGGTCACTAGGCGTTAGGTCTAGGGTTTGATTTTACTCCTTTAAAGGTTGTCCAAATTTCGGTCCATGTCACCATTCAGCTGAGTGTACCATCATTCAGAGGGTTTTCATCATCATGTCAAGTTCCACTGGGCCATTTTACACCTTGTTCATGTTTCGGTTGAGCCTAGGTAAGGTTCATTTCCCTCTCCTAGGGTTTTGAAGGTGATTTCCCTTGGATGGTCAAATTATCAGCAAAACTTGTATCCTAATGTGCATACACCTTCCCCTATCCTTAATGTACCTTATTGAACACTTCCCATCACCGCAATCCCCTGAATTCCTCATTTTTTCACAAGCCCTAGTTTCTTGCTACAACTTGACAATTTTCTAGACTAGGCCTGTGTTTTTCCCTTTTGGAATCCTTCCCCTTAATGAATATTTGAAATTCCACTTTCCCCTACTTCCTAACATACATCCCTACTTCCCAAAAATTTCTCAAGAATTTAGAACCCCCTTATCCCCTTCATTTTGCTTCATTTCAACAAATCCCCTGTTCTACACATTGGGATAGGTTTTACTCCAATGATTTTTCTAAGCAAGAAAATATGAGTTTGGAAAACCTGAGAGAGGTCTTTGTCGAAAATAGGCCAAGTACAAAAAACGTCCTTCACTTTTTACACGGGTATTATTGTTTTAGAGAGATGTAAAAAATATAGTTGCCTCGGGAGAATTGATGCACCTCTGAAGTGACCTTGGTAAAATCTAGATCTCTCATAGCATGGTTGGTAAAATAACTTTCTTGATGAGTCAAATGATAACTAAACACAAACATCTTTCCAATGAGCTATCATGAGCTCAATTTGGAGTTGAGGAAGGCATTCAAAAATTGACTACAACAGCACTCTGCCTTTAGGCAGCCTCATTTGGCACATTTTTACTAGTCTTGGGAGATTTGATATTTTATAGGGAAAATGAAGTTATAATTGAAAAATTACAATTGGGTTGGAAATCAGACTCAAATACCTTTCCAATGAGGTATCTCGTGCCTAATTTGGACACAAGGAAGGCCTCCAAAAGTCTCCTACAAAAAGCACTATGCACTGGGCTGGTGGCACAACGTACATAACTGGCATGGTGCATTGGGCTCAAATTTCCAGTGCAAATTTGCACTGGCGTGGCTCATAGGGGAGGCACGGTGTGTTGGGCTTGTGGTGTGGTGCATAGAGCTGCGAAGGCCAATTTGTTTCAAAAATTTGCTCCAAGATCACCCAAAATGCATGGATTTCCATTGGTACGAGTAGGTTGAACTTCTCTCATGGCTTTTCATCCAATATTGATGGTTGTTGATGGTGTTTGATGAATGGTGAAGTGTGTTAAGTCAAGAAAACCCTATCCCTTCAAAGTTGTCAAAGAAGATTGCTGCTAGGGTTTTGTATTGGCCATTTTACTAACAAGTATCCCCCCACCTCATCACTCCCTAGTTCCATACTCCCCTTGCTTCCCTTTTTTCTCAAGTTTACATACCCCTTAATTCACTAATCATATACCCCTATTCCTATTTCCTAAAACCTAAATACAAACCCTAAACCCTAATACTATACAAAAAACTCCCAAAACTTCCCATATTTCCTTAACTAAATCTATCCCAACAGTCCCTAATCCCTCACTATTTTTCCCTCCCCTTATACTCCCTCTTTTCACTGTTTTCCCTTGGTAGCAGAGGTTGAACTATCATCAAAGGCAGTCCAACACAGTGTGACACATCAGCACCACAGGTTCAGGATAAAGACAAAAGAGGCAAAAAGAGCATGATCGACTCTGGAATTGGCTCAGCTATCCTTGGCCCATCATAGCTCTTGATGAAGAAGGTCCAGCCCAAATTTCAAGAAATTTGGAGAAATTTTTGCATTTTGGAAAATTTGTGCACTAAAAAAATAGAGTTTTCCTCCCTATGCGTCGCACCACGTGGCGCGCGCTTTTGCTAGGGAGCTCCAAATCACAAAAAGTTTACATTTCTGGATTTAGCATGAAAATTTATGGTTTCTGGTGCATGGCCGAGAAATTTGGGCAAAGTTTGAATCCTCATGAGGTCAAAAACACTCAAAAAATGACCTCACTGCCCCTATTTTGACACACAGGAAGCAGTATTGGGAGATTGACGTTTTGAAGGGTAAAAGGGTGCCAAATTGCAAAGTTCTACTTGAGTTTGAAAGTAGACAGGTAGGGCTTTCCAACGAGCTATCATGAGTGCAATTTGGACTCCGGGAAGGGCCTCAAAGTCAGTTTGAAAGTGGCGTGAGACATAGAGAATCAGGCGCGTCACATAGAGGAAAATTTACCTGTCTGACTCATTTTTGCTCTGTTTTTAGCCCAGTTTTGCCTAGTTTGACTTTTTCACTCTCCTAATGGAAAATTTATGATTTAATTTGATGAAAATTGAGGAATCATGATGTAAATATGCTATATTTTTACTTGTATAGGTAGACTCATTAGTTTAGAGGTCGTTTGAAACTGAATCAGTTTCATTGTTTCTAGATGCAAGTTGTTATGATGCCTAGATTCTAGTTCTCAGTTTAGGATCAGTTGGATCAGATCCTAAACATGTGGGCTTTACCCCTATAGGCAAGGAGTAGATATGTTTGTATATATTATGTTGTTTTTCAGTCATTAGCTTGGTTGGACTCTTGAGAAAAGCCTTTAGCTTCATTGTACACTCATATCAGTTTTGGCTAAGGAATTGAGACCATGATTTGTAGCATTCTTTGGGATTCCTGTGGAATTTGTTTTGGTACAATTCTCTCTTATGTCTTTGTGATTTTATTCATTTGTTATATGTATCATTTCTCTTTATTTCTTCCCAGCTAATCAAACAAGAGTGCAAGTAGAATACATTGATAAGTGAAATGCTCTACTTGAAGTTTGCTTTAGTCTTTTAATGTTTTCCACTGTTTGCAGAGGATCCATGGCTTCCCTTGCCCTCTTCAACTCCTCCTCAGTTTGATCCATCCACTTCACTTGATTTATAGTGTCAAAGATAGTTGCCTACCTTGCCCCATCGAAATCCTTACAAGACTGTACCTCATTCCCTGAACCCAAAATCTGCCTTTCCCTTTGAGCCCACAAAAACAACATTAATCAATCAAAACTCTTTTACATCTATACCTAGCCTAAGATTAGCATCCATATCAGTCATCTCAAGCCCCATCGATTATCCTTCATTGAGATTGACCTAGAGAGAGCCCTCTGCTGTCCTCGTAGGGCTAGCTACGAGGCTGAGCATGGTTTGATGTGGACCTAGAAGCTTACCTTTTCAACCTGAGGTAAACCTAGGCTCTAACAGAAGAAAAGTGAAATCAGATGGACTATTGGGACAAAGAAATCATTTGATGAGGTAAAGAAGGCCCTCGCTAGTACTCCTATTTTAGCTAGTCTCGGTTATAGTAAATATTTCATTATTTTATCTTTCGCAATGATCATACAATTTCAACAGTCCTTATGTAGAGAAATCAACAAGGAAATGAGCAACCCATAGCCTTTTTTAGCGTAGGTTTGAGAGACTCTTCCATGAAATATAATATTATGGGGAATCAAGCATGTGCATTAGTAAAAAATTTAAAGGATTTTACAGTTTATGTGCTTCATTCACATGTGATTTCTTATGTTCCAAATGTTGTTGTGAAGGAAACTCTCACTCGATATGATCCTAAAGGTAGAATAGGAAGTTGGATAGTAGCCATTCTCAAGTATAATGTAGAGATTAAGCATACTAAGATAATAAATGGTCAGGAATTGGCTAAGTTGATGGAAAATTCAAATCTTAGTGTGTTGGACATAAACTTCATAGATGCTTTATCTGATGAAAACAATTCAGAGCCTTCTAAATGGGTATCTGAATCGTTTCTTTCTTCTCCTTGGTATGCTAATGTAGTTCATGTTTTACAACATTTACAGGATCCTTGAGGGATGAAAAAAACGGAATAAAGATTTACGAAATTGAAGACTGTAAAGTTCTGCATTTTGAATTAACTTAAATATTGGATATATCCAAGAGGTGTATTGTGAATTTTTTTATTGGAAGATGAGGCACAAAAGGTCATGGAAGAGTTTCATAAAGAATATTGTGGAGGCCACATTTTATGGAAATCCACAAAAAACAATATTCTGAGAGCTGGTTTTTACTGGCCAACATTATTTGTTGATTTTCATAAAAGGGCATCAAGCTATCATGAATTCCATATGTTTGAAGGAAAGAGGAAGATTTTACCCTTAGCTTTAAAACCTATTGCAGTTGAAAAACCATTCTAGTAGTGGGGTTTAGATTTAATGGGGATAACCATCCATCATGTTTAGCTCAACAAATGAATTCTAATAGCCACGTATTATTTTACTAAGTCGATAGAAGTGATAACAACCTAGCAAGAAAAAAATACAAACATCATTCGATTCCTGGAAGGTAATATTCTTTCAAGATTTGGCTGTCCTCGTAGAATACTGACTAACATAGTTTTTTCTTTCAAGTCTAAGCAAATGGTTGAATTTTGTCACAAATATCATTTTGTACTTTCACTCAACTCCATATTACCCACATGGTAATGGTTTAGATGATTCCTCTAACAAGAGTCTAGTGAATATCATAAATAAATTGCTTCAAGAGAATAAGAAAACATGGCACAAGAGGTTAATATATGCCTTGTGGGTTGATTGAGTAAATACTAAAAGATCAATTGGTATGTCTCCTTTCTAACTAGTGTATGGAACATATGTTTTTCTCCCTTCTTCCTTGGTAATTCCATTCATGAAATTATCGTGGGAAGAGGATGCAAAAAAAATGACATGTAAAAGAGGATAAACTAGATGACTCAATTGCAACAAACAAGAGAGGAGGTGTACAAGAACACTCAGACAATTCAGGACAAGATAAAGAAGATATTGTTTCAAAGGATAAAATATGAGGATTTTTAGGATGGTGACTTCGTGTTGAAATGGGATGTTATAAATAAAGATAAAGGTAAACATGGGAAATTTGAAAACCTTTGGAAGGGATCTGTTAGTATCCTATAGTTATAGTAGTCAGAAATAAATCATGTTTCAAATTTTGTCAAAAGTATAAAGGTGTGGCTATGATCTTGTGGAGGATCAAGCTTTAGGTCTTAGGTTGGAATAAAATTTTTAATATTCATTGTGAATATGTAAAACTATTTCAAGAGTCACAAAAACGGTCTTTTATATCCCAAGAGGTCGAGTTAAGTAGGTTTAGGGTCATGCTACATCAATAAATCATGAGCAAGAACGTGTTTTCATGCCTCTTCATCATGGGCACATATATTTAGGTGTCTTGAGTCAATTAAAATTTCAAATCATGATTAGTCATGACATCAACAATAGTACAATGGTCAAGAGGATGATGTTGCACTTTTTCCAAGCAATACGCCTCTGGTTATTCAAGTTCAAATTTTAATTATCACCCATCATGTCTGCTCTCAGCCACCTTGGGAGGTTAATTGCATGCTTATCTTCACATAAGATCTCACAACTCTCCATTTTTCCATCAGAATATCATTGTGTGGTTGTTTGAGGTCACAGTGCAAAGGAGGCAAGGGAGACGCTATGCTTTATTACATGTGTTGTGATTTTGGTTGTAGGTAGAGGTTTGAGAGATGGAATATTTTCATAATGAAATAACATTTATAAGGAGGAATTTGATGATGTACAAGCTATTTCACATGTGTAACATTCATAAAGCAACTCAGGGAGTGACTGAAGCTACAACAACCATGGATTCACTACACTTCTCTACTTCCCTTTTACCAAACCATCAAATATTTATGAGGAATTAGGGATTTTGGCGCTATTGTGTATGTAGGAGGTTTTTATGAATATTTGGATCCACTCCAAATAATTTTTTGTAGTTGGAAGATCAAGTGTTTGGTCAAGTCATGAGGATGAATTTGCGTTGCACAATTGTGTTGCGCTTATGAAACAAGAAGAAAGTTTGGGCTTTGAAGGTTTTTGTTCAGCCTCAAAATTTTCTCATGGGTTTGAAACATTGTACAGACCATTCCATGCCATCCTAGTACCCTCAACATGTCAGACGATGCCCAGAGATAGTATTAGCTTGGAGCACTGCACTTTCACACAATCATTGTATTTTCGCCATGTTTCTTATACCCTATTCCTATTTGCCATGAAATTTTTACACTAGAAGAATGAGGGTGAGATTAGTAATATCAGGTAGTTTCATATTGAAATGGTTCACAATTTTCAAGAAATGAGCCATCATCATCTACAACTATTTTTTTGATTTTCTGAAGATATGTGAATAAGATTTAGCTCACATTTTTGTGGAGAAGGTTTATAATGATATTAACTTGTTGTAAAAAAAATTAACTCAATTGGGGTTACCATTTAGGATATATTCAAAAAATATCAATCGTTATGCTTCTTATTTGTGGTTTGCTGGACTAGGAGGTTATGCATTGTCGACACTGGACTTTCACAAAGTGAACCTTTTGATAGAGTTTTTCATGTCAAAATCTATTGTATTTTGTGTATTATGATGCATCCTAGGTCTCATAGTATCTATTTGGACTGAAAATTTAATGTAATATGCTTGGAAAAAGATTTGGTCAAATAGTCTGTAGTTTTTAGAAATCAACACTATTTTCATTGAATAAGTCAGAAACATAAATCCCAATGAGGAATTTGGTTCCTAGAGGTGGAAAAAAACTTGTATTAGCATATTTGTGATGTGATTGTAATTAATAAAAAGGTTGGTTTTTTAGGTTTAGGAGAAGGAACATTGTGTACTACACTTATTTTGATATATTTTATAGTGAATAAAGACAGAGGCAAAATTTACAGGGATTCTTGTATTAGCTTGCTTTGGAGATGTTCTTTATTTCTGTGTAAATTATCTTCCATAACAATCATACTTTGAAATGCATCGTCTTGTTTATTTAAAAAAATTTATTGGTTGAGATTCCACTCCAAATAGTGCTCTATTTTAGTTTTCTAGACATCTATGTTTTCTGCTAAAACGAAAGTTACAATTCATCTTGGTGCTTAATGCTCTTTTTGTCATTTTCCATTTTTTCTTCAAACCACCCTCCTAGAAGCTCCATTTTCTATGCATTTCATCATTGAAAACATAATCAGGTAGACATGATTCCATGCCCAATAGATCTGTCTTCTTTCCTACCAGCAAATTTTTGAAACTTATACCCCACTGAGCACCATACCTAGCCTGGTATCTAAGTGATTGAAAATTTCAGATAAAGAGATCCCTCTCTAAATGTACAAGGGACATATTCTAGCTTACAAGTGGTTTTGTGGTTACCTCTGAGTTTCTCTCCTCATCCTAGAGAAATTATGAAGAGCTAACAAGATCATTCAAGGTTGCAACATTCCATGCAAGTAATGCTTACTTATTGGAGGATTTGATAGGAAAACTTATTGTTGGAGGGCCTGTAAATGGCAGGTTCCTCAAGCATTATTTCACTTGAAATCATTTGATTTTGATCACTTCATTGTATATATCCATAAAGATTTTAGTATTGCAGGTGTGGGAAGCTGACATCAGAATTTGAAGCCCAAAGAGAAGGCCCTAAGATTTTGATGGGTTGTTGCCATTTTGAGAATGTAATGAGTTTTGTCTAAGTTTTAAGTCATTTTTTAGTTAGTTTGTGTCAAGCTAAAGAGTCAATAATCCTAATGGTCAAGCACATGGTCTACAATGTTCTTGGCACCTCATAGGGAGGATGTCATATCCATTGGAGCCAATGTTTGTATCCTATAGTCATAGTAGTCAGAAAGCAAGTTTTGTCTTTCAAATTAATTAGCAAATGTGTAAAAGGTTAGAATTTGATATTTTAGACATCAAGTTATTGATATTATTATAGAAGTCGAGTTAAATAAGTCTAGGATCATATATAACTCAAAATAATGAGTCACATCATCTTGTCATCTATTATAATCATGGGAACATATTTGTAGGGTCACTTAGGTTATTTAGAGTTTCAAATCACAGTTAGTCATGAAATCACTTTGGTAGAATGGTTAGGAGGAGAGCATTACTCTTTTTCCAGGTGTTGTGTTTTTATGATTGAGTTTCGAAATCATAACCATCACCCTTGAGATGCACATTTGAATACCTCGGTAGCTCAAATACATAGTTATCATTTAGAAACGCTTCAGATCCTTTCATTTCTCCATCAAAAGCTTCTTGACTAGTGATTAGAGCCAGCTGCATAAAGGAGGTAGGGGAAGCACTGCACTGATAGACAGGTGATGCGCTGACATATAGTAGCTACATTTTCTAAACTTGGCAGTGAATTAATCATTCCAGGTGAAAATTCAATATTGCATTGGGTCATTAATCTTTCATGTTGACAACTTTGTTTCCATTTGTTGAGATGATCATTTCAAAAAACCCATCAAAATTCAAATTTTGGCCTTGCCGCGTTTCTGGGGAACTCATTGTTTCCCTTCAGTGCTCTGTTTTTATGATGTCAACATTTTCTAATGCCCAAAATCTTGTCTTCGACCTTTATATTGAAATATACCATGTCATTCAAGTAATTTAAAACTTCTTACATAGCCATTTCTTTCCATAGAAGTCAAGAAACGTTTTTTCCTCCATGCGTTGCACTTCTAGCACTGCGCATGTGTCTCTAACTCTACCACTATGACCAAGAAAACACTAGTTACTATTTTTGGTTTTTATAGGTGATTCTTGTTATAGATGTTTGTTTCATAGGTTCTTCATTCTCAATTGTCACAAAATCTGAATTGGGAGCTCCATTTCATCACTGCTATCTTATTTGTTACACTAAAAAAGCCTACACTCAAATTGTATTCAAGAAACACTAAGAGCATACCTCTGTTCTGAAAAATTATGTCAACCCAAAATGGAAGAAGCATAAGGGAGAAGTAATTGTTAGTTTTGAACATGAAGACCTCACATTGATTAACTCAGACCCAATAGTTAGAGTTTCCTTTGACCAAGTTGGATGCATCATATTTTGTGAAAAAATCCACAGATACAATGTACACCTCAATAAGGAGTTTGCTATGAATTTCAATGGGATGGACGTTAAGATTGGAGAGATCACTATTCCTATTTTAGATGTCACCATATCAGTTGCAAGAAAGATTCCCCTTTAGGGAGAAGTGGTTCAAATGCACGACTCTTGACATTGCCAACTACAAACATGTTCTGAAGCCTGAGTATAGAGATAAATGATATGGAGCCATTGTCCCTAATGAGTATTTACTTGAGATCCACAAAACTTTTTGCAAGAAATTCAGAGATGTTTTACTTATGAGGGTAGGTTTGGGAGTATACATCAGTACCATTTTACACTTTTATGCATTTTACAGGGAAGATCCCCTTGGATATTGATTTGAAATTGATTTCTAGTTAATGCTATGCTAGTATCATTTCCAAATATAAAATTTTCTTTGATTTGGTTTGCTTATCCATAGAGAGTTTATCCAGCATGTGATTGCCAATTCATCTAACTTGGTGAAATTTAGTGTTTTGCATGAAATTAAGAGCATGAATTCAAATGGCTGAACAAAAGCATATAAAAACATAACAAGCAAAAATAACAGAGCTCAATACAAAAAAATTTGTTGAAGGAGTTCATCCCTCCCGGGCTACATCTCCTTGGTCCAACTTCATAGTGTGGGCGTTTGTATTATCTTCAATAGTGATAAAATTGATGTTACATGTATCCAATGCTCTTGGTACCTATTCCAATGAGTTTAAAACATTCAAATATATTAGAATTGACTACTTTTTTACTCAATTTGGTTACCAACTTCTCTGGGAATGACCTCCAACACCTGGTGGCCCCAGGCTTCAAAAATATTCAAGTGAACAGAAACACCTGTATATGACCTCTTCTGCCTTTGAAACCTACTCCAGTCAGTTTAACACATTCAAATCTATCATAAATGACTTTTTTTACTCAATTTGGTTACCAACTACTCTGGGAATGGCCTCCAACACCTAGTGGCCCTAGGCTTCAAAAATATTTAAGTGAACAAAAAATCCTATAAATGACCTCTTCTACATTTGAAACTTATTCCAATGAGTTCCCAACATGCCAATTAGCTAAAACTGACTATTCATTTTCAAAATTTGGTTGAGAATTGAATACGTTATGGCTCAAACATTTTTTCCTAGAGAATCTCCTCTAGATCTGGAGAACTGCTAGTTAAGTCCGCCAAGTTTGGTGGCAGTTCTGGATTTAGTGTCTCCTCCATAAATTATGCCAACTTAATTATGGATTAATTAAATACTAAACTAATTAGTGGCACATTAATCCCACTTAACAGTTGGCCCCTAGCTCCTGGTTCAGGCGCTTGGTCACATGGGGTGGGGGCTGGCCTCGGGGGCTTTCTTTTACCAAACTTACAGAAGCTCTAACTTTTTCAAATGATGATAGTCTTTTGAACATTTTGTGGCATTGGAAATTTGGAGATGAACTCTATCCATTAATTCAGGTCTGAAGAAAATCTGAGTACTTTAACTTTTTAGCTAAAATACCGATCCCTAATCAGATATGGCCATCTATTTGTTTACAAACCTTTGCAAGATGGAAAAAAGATTGCAAGGAAAACAAAGCCAAGTGGAACCTATCATTTTCCACTCCTCCTTAACTAATTTTTTGGTGTTTGAGGAACTAAATAAGAGAAATCAATCATGGCATTCATTTATATTCTTCAAAATTGGCAGCTGACTTACCAACCACTTGTTTGAGCGAGAAGGAGACACCATCATAAGTCGTTAAAGATATGTAATCACCATCTAGGATTTATGTGAAAGGACCCTTAGTTGCAGTTCATTCATTAGAAAAGAAGGAAGGTAATAAGTTGTATTTTTATCTTGAAGCAGTGAATGTCCCCAAGAAGCCTCTCACTAGAGCTACTATAAAGAAGTTGTCATTGGAACAAACATTTGAACTTCCATCTGAAACTTTAGAGGCTATACGAGAAGATAATGTTCTTGGTAATAAAGACAAAGAGATTACGCAACTACAAGAGCAACTAAAGAAAGCACACATGATGATTGCCCAATTGTAGCATGATAACAGGGAATTGAACAAGGATACCCTATAAAGGACAACTAACATTACCAAAGAAGAAAATTTAACAATGGCTACACCATATATCACAAGATCCAAAGGTAAGGAGAATATACTAAGAGAGGGTATTCAAGAGGCGGAAGCTCTAGTAGCTATAGTTACTAAATCTTCAGCTAGAAAATTACAGATTGAGGAAGAGAAATAAGTACAGGAGGAGAAGAAAAATTAGATAGATGAGGGAAAACATACTTTTAGCAGGTTGAGGATACAATTGAAGAAGGTCCACAGTGAGATTTCTGAGCTTAAGGAGTAGCATGAAATGGATAGGAAAAAGATGACTGATGTTTTGGACATGTATCATTTCAATTTTTTCTTTTTATGCCTTCCTATCTTCAAACTACCCTTATTTCTTCCAAGGGCCCAGATTAAGCAGTTGGGCTCCTTTGATTCTCTACCTATCTAAGAATCTGCCAAGATTAAGCTATTTGGACAGATTTTCATTCTCTATATTCTAAAACAGGAATTGAACCTAGGGAGACCAAGATTAAGCTGTTGGACTCCCTTTAGCTAAAAAGTCTACAACACTGGAATGAATTTTCAAAATTGGAAAGCAATTAGATGAACTCTGATAGCCTTCTTTGCATTGGTGACTGTTTAACAAATATGGAGCATTGCAACATGCAAAGTATGACAATATTTGGCCTGTAAAAGTCAATCATGAAATAATGAGTAACCTGCTGCAGCAGGAGGCTAACAATGGCTCCACTTGGGGATGGCTTTTCCTTGTGAGAAGCCAAGAACAACAGGTCAGATTGCCTTGATTCTTCTGTTATGGTTGTGCTTTGAACTTGTTAGTGCTGACTATTGGATTGATTCGAACTTTTGGACTGGTGACAACTCTTTCCTTTAATTTTGCTGCTGTTAAACTGTAAAGCACTGCCGACTTTCTTCTGCGTGCTTTAGCATTATGGATTCTTACAAAATAAAATCAAAGTGCTGATATATACAAACTTTCTATGTACAGAAAATAACATCGCCTGCTCTTTTCAATCAAAAGGATCATTGTAGGGCTTTGGCATTCGGCCATTGACATGGCCTTCTTTAGTTGTGCTATCAGCTAGAGATCTGTGAAAATAGGTATTATTACCTTTCACAGCGCTGATAATGTATGGACCTTTCCACAGAAAATCATATTTTACATGTTTGCCCTTGTCCTCTCTTCGTGAATCCCATCTTAGAACTTTGCTGCCCACCCAGAAATTCTCTGCTTTAGCCTTCTTATCAAACATCTTTTTAAATTTTTCTTGCAGTATTTGAGCTCTGTCGTAGACTTTCTCTCTAGTTTGCTGAAGATGAATGGTTTGATTAACTCTTCTCTGCATGTCATTTCGTTCAGCCTGAATTTCCTGCAACAGTTTAATAGTAGGAATGCCGAAAGATGAAGGAAATTTGGCTTCCATGCCATATACTAATTCATAAGGGCTCATCCCAATGGATTTATTGGTGGAAAGTCTGTCTGCCCACAGAGCATTTGTGAGCTTCCTATGCCAGTTCTTTTTGTTTTCCTCCAACAATTTCTTTATGATATTGATGAGGCTTTTGTTGGACGATTCAGCCAAGCCATTACCTTGAGGGTAGTAAGCTGTGGAGTGGCCCAAGGTAATGTGGTATTTATGGTAGAAGTTGATCATCCTTTTGGAATTGAAGGCAGCAGCGTTGTCAGTGATGATTTTCTCAGGGCAGCCAAATCTGGAAAGGATATTGCTCTCAAGGAATTGGATAATGGTGGAGTCGTTGGCTTGTCTACGTGGAATGGCTTCAATCCACTTAGTGAAATAATCGGTGGCTGTTAAAATCCACTTGTGCTAGCCTGAGGAAGAGGGATGAATTTCTCCAATGAAGTCGAGACCCCATTGTTGAAAAGGTTTCTCGGTTGAAATGGGCTTAAGGGGCAAGGCAGTAATTTTCTTTTTCCTTCAAAGATTTGGCATTTGTGGCATGAAACAACAAACTTCTTCACATCTGCAAATAGAGAGGGCCAATAATAACCAACCCTTAAAATCTTGTCAGCTGTGGACTTCCAATATAAGTGTCCTCTACAGTCCCCTGCATGGAATTCTTTCATGATGTTGTTAGTTTCATTCATAGTCAAACAATTAAGCAAAACACCTTCATGATTTTTCCAAAACAAAGCACCATTTATGACACAAAACTTTGAGGATTTCATCCTTAAAAATCTTTTCTTGGTTCTGGACAACCCTGGGGGAGCACACAGGTTTAACAATACAAAGCAAATATCTGCATACCATGGGGATTGCAAAAAGGTTTCACTGATCTGTGGAGTCGCCAGCTCTGATTCATTGTCCACTTGATTAATGTCTAAGGCTTGGAAGTTTGTTTCGGACATTTGTTTGGCTAGCCCTTGCCCTTTTATCAGCTTGGTAGGTTTTATTTCAATGTTGTATTCAAGGATGCTGGCAATCCACTTGCCTCTTTTGCCTTCTAGTCCTTCTTGAGTTAATATATCCTTTACAACAGAGTTAGGGACATAGGCAATCACGTGGGAGTATAAGATGTAAATTCTGAAACCTTTGAGGGCTTTGACCAGGGCATAAGCTTACTTTTCCATAATCTGATATTTCAAGGGTGCATCTCTCAAAGCTCAGCTGAAGAAAGCAATTGGCTTTTCATTACCTTGATCATATTTTTGCAATAGGACAACGGCTATGGTGTGCTCGGATGCAAAAGAAAAAATGATAAAATCTTTGTCAAATTGTGGACTGGTGAGGACAGACGTTTGAGTTAAGGCAGTTTTGATACTCTCAAAGGCTTGCTTAGTCTCAAGAGACCATTTTACCTTCGCATCCTTCTTCAACATGTTGCTCAATAGCCTTATTAACTTAGCTAGGTTTGGGATAAATATCCTTAGGAAATTGATCTTTCCAAGGAATGCTTGCAGTTCTTTTATGTTTCTTGGATAGGGGATTTGGAGGATAGCTTGAATTCTTTCAAGATAAATTCGGATCCCATCTTTTGATATGATGTGGCCTAGAAGCTTACCTTCCTCAAGGGCAAACAGGGACTTCTTGGGATTCAAGGAAATGCCATATTTCCTGCATGTCATGAGAATTTGCCTTAAGTGCTTAAGGTGATCTTGGTCAAATTCGGAGAATGGGGTTAGATCATCAAGGTAAACAACAAGGAAATCATGTATCTCCTTCGCAAATGCAATATCCATTGCCCTTTGAAAGGTAGCACCAGCATTTTTCAGCCCGAAAGGCATTTTAACGTACTTAAATGTTCCCCGCGGTGTGGTAAAGGTTGTCTTGTCTTGGTCGTCCGGGTGAACAAGTATCTGATTAAATCTTGAAAATCCATCTAGTAAAGAGATTCTAGAGGAACCCACTACTCTTTGTAAGATATGGTCCATTTTGGGCAAAGGGTAGTGGTCTTTTAGAGAGACCTGGTTTAAATTTCTCAAGTCTACACACAGTCTTATCTCTCCTGTTTTTTTTCTAGTGGGAACTAAATTGGATACCCATTCAGAGAATTTGATGGGTGCAATGATGCCTGCTTCAAACATTCTCTTTATTTCCTTTTCAATAAGGGGAAGAAGCATGGGGTTGATTCTTCTAAGTTTCTGTTTGAACAATTTTTTATTTGGTTTTAAGGGAATGGTATGTTGAATCACTGAGGTGTCATAGGACTTCAAGTCCTCATAACTCCAGGCAAATACATCTTGGAATTCTTTGAACAAATCCACGTATTTCGGTTTTTGATTAGGGGGCAGATTTTTGGACAACTTAATCATTCTAGGCTGCTCTGCTGTTCCTATGTTGTGTTCTTCTATAGCAGCATTCAGAGGCTCCATTTTTGGCTTTTTGGGCACATCATTTTCATCAAATATGTCTTCTAATGGAGTAAGGCTGGCAGGTAGAAAATTACTCTTTAGATCAATAAACTCATCCTCTGCTTTGGCTGTTTCTTCTAAACACATTTGTTTCAACTGCTCTATGTTTGCGTTATTAAACACAGTTGGGTTAAGGATTTGTCTAGCTATTGCAGCTGTTGGGGCCTACTGATTTTCTTCTGTTAGATGTTGTGAGTCGTTCATGGCATCCATGTCAATGTTTGTGTTGGAAAATTCGCCCTCAAGAGTTAGGAAATTGTTAATCTGGGCATCATTTTGAAATACCTGTCATTCCTTAACATTGTTAAGAACCGAAGGTCTATGTTTTATTTCAACGGTGAAATGGTGATTTGGTTCAAAGGGAAGCTTGCATGTGCTAGCAAAGGTTGCTAGACCGTGGGCATGTATATTATGATCTCTTGAAATTTTGGCAAGCTTGAATTCACTGAAGGAATTGAGTATTTCGGTGGCAGCAGCCCTGTAAGCTCTCATTCTACTGTCATTAGTAACAAAGTTACCTTTCATTTGTTGTATAATCAAATCAGAATCACCTAGGATGGACACTTTTGTAGCTCTTAGGATTTTGAGTAGTTTAAGGCCTAAGAGAAGAGCTTCATACTCTGCCATGTTGTTTGTACATCTGAAATTGAGTCTATAGGCATGGCTTTCTGCGTGATTATCATGTGTATTGTAAATCCATACTCCTTCCCCTGCTCCTAACTTGTTGACAGAACCATCAAACTCTAAATACCATGTGATTTCTTGTTTGAGGTTTGTATTGAGAGTTTTAGTTTTTTGAGGATTGGGCAGACTTACAATTTCTGTTTCGGGATGTTCTTCTTGCTGTTTGTTGGTTGCCTTGACTGTTGAGACAATTTCATGGGCATTGGCAACCGATTCCTCATTGATGTATGTTTCTTGTTCCAAAGATAACGGCTTATCATTAGTTGGAGGGCTGGTATTATCATTAAATAAAATAAAAGAATCCATATCGGAATGGATTGAGTAAATTGGAAAATTTTGGGGCTTTTCCTCACTTCTTACCACATATTTCATTAATGTTTCTCTATACGTCTCTTTGGTTGCCCAAAGAC
>APFE030278588.1:313-49017 GCA_000404065.3 Pinus taeda
TCAAATGCTCTGTCACCGAGTCTCCATCTTTCATCCTCAGGTTATACAACTTTTTCCGCAGGAACAATTTATTCACCAGAGACTTAGATTGGTACAAAGTCCCTAACTTGTCCCACAAAGCCTTTGCCATAGCTTCCTCTGATACATTCAATAATACTGAATCTGAGACACACAATCGTATTGTTCTCTTTGCCTTCTGATCCAACTTCTTCCATTCTTCATCGGACACTCCCGTTGGTTTAGTACCTAGATCTACCATGATACATTGATCTTTATCCACCAACAGATCCTCCATATTGAGTCTCCACAACTCAAAACTCTGACCATTAAATTTCTCAATCTCTATTTTTCCACTTCTCGCCATCTTCTTTCACCACCAGAATCGATCTCGCAAATCTCCCATTGAACAGGGTCTACCACAGGCTCGAGCAAAACCCCTCAGCAACAAAGGCATTCCCTTGAAGCCAAAAATGCTTTGATACCAAATGTAGGTTTTAACCCTGTACAGAAATTACCTGCATATGAATTCTAAAGCACAGAAAATAAATAATGTGAGAGCATAACACATAAAACATATATACACAGAGATTTTCCCCTGGATCCCAAAACCAGGACTACTAGCTTGATTTTTCATTATATTCCTTTGAATGTTACAATACATATTTATACATGCTGAAGCATCCAATACCATGGACCAAAAACCTTCACGTCTAATACCATGGACCGAAAAACATCACGTCCAAAAAACGTGAGAAAATCATGCACAAAACCATAGGTGGGTCTGCCCAACCTAACATAGGTTCCAAAACTAAAATTTTCCGAGGTGCTGCCTTGGACCCCATAAAGTGGGGTTATAGGTACCCCTCAAACCCCTTGTTAACTATGTGAAAGGAAAATAACACAACCCAACACTGAGGGCTTGGCCCCTTCTGGGCTTGGCCTATCCTCGAGCGAGGAAGCTTGGCCCGTTCTGGGCTGAGGAAATAAAAGAGTAATTTTTTTTTGTGTTTAGTTTTTCCATCAAGAGACTCTAGATTCGGATTTGGGCAGATCTCTGATTTTTGTGTTTGTGAAACCTTTCAATGGCGTAGTTTGGTGGCGTAGTTTGGGAGGTCAAGTAGATGAGCAAGTTGTGGGTTGAGTGGTGGCACAAGGAGAATTGTGGTGCTCACCAAAACCCTGACCTTCACAGTAGTCTTCTCCAGAGTTAGCCACCAATTTGATGGTGCAGTGATGCCCGCCATGGCTTCTCCTATTACTATGAAAGCAAGCAAAAACCAATCACACTCCCCATTGGGAAGCTTCCAGATTCAGTAACATGTTTCAAGAAGTTTGATATACTAGAACTGTCTAAATGCTACCAGCTGAGTGAGATGCCTTATGTGTTAGGTAAGTTGACAAGTTTGATCTATCTAGATCTGAGTTTCTCTCAAGAGTTGAAGTGCATGCCTTGTGGGATATCTGCTTTCACATCACTATAATATCTAAAAATGGAAAGACGCTCGAAAACCTGGCTGCAAGAAACACCACCATAGAGAAAACTTCTACGTGGTCTGATGGGAGGTTGTGCTCATGCTCGCTTCTCGGATCTGCACCCTCTGAAGCACCTTAAATGGTTGGCGCTAGAGTGCCTAAAGGAGTCGATTACAAATGGCGTAGTGGGCAACATGACAGAGATGAGGACTCTCATCCTCAGGATGTCACATATGAAGGAATTACCAAAGGCCAAGGTGATGTTGGGCAGAGTATGTGAGATGAAATCTTGGTGATCCATCGAAACAATGACTGTAAGGGTAGAATGATGGAGGAGTGGCACGAAAAGCTACATAATAATACGAGTCTAGATGATGTAGTCATCTTCCAGGCTCTTATTGATTATGCCAAGATTGATTTCAACATGGATGTGTACTGGAATACATTGATCTCCAATGGTGTAACAAAGGAACGCCTTGGAAGTTATGATCGTTAGATTTGTTTGGAGACTAGTTTCAGGCGTGATAAAAAAGATGGTCTTATTCATGGCTTGAGAACTTCTTTTACTCCTATAGTAAAAGCATGAATGATTTTGTTGCTACCCTTGATGAAGACCATGTTGTTTCTCTCTCAAAACTCCTGCAAGTTGTGTCTATATTTTCCAACAAAACAAGAATTCTACATGGGTGTAGATCAAGAAGCCAACTTTTCCACTATGCCATGAATTAGTGTATACTTGGTGAAATGAATTTTCTTCTTGATTTTTTTATTTTTTGGGGACTTATAACTGAAACATGTTGATCCTGATCAACTTAGCATGTAAATGTTATTTGTTAGAATTGATCTCTCTAAAAATGGCGAAATGGTGAATTGAAGTTGGAAAGATTCAAGATGAAGACACCAAGTTTGGATATATTTTTAGAAGAAGTTGATTGTGGCATTGGATATTAGTTTGTTGAAGTAGCATTAGATGCACAAACAAGGTAAAATATTATGTTTTGAAATAAAGTAGACTCATAGTATATGTCACATACATTAGTAAGCAAGTCTAGAATGTTTTGTAGTGGTATTTGTAATGTATGTACCTGGTAACTCCAAAATTTGGAGTTGTGTTGTCAGCCTTGTAAGGCACGTGTATCCTCATACATTTTGTGGTAATCTATAAACCTTTTTGTATTTGCAGTGTCAGTTTGTGGTAAGCTAAAAACCACATGCAAGAGTGAAGTGGGACATAGAGTCCCGTTGGAATGGTTTAGGGTTAGCTAAGAAAACCCTCGGCCTGGTTGAGTTGGGTCTTTGGTGAGCCGTATTGGCTGGAGTGCCCTAGTGGAAGGTTTGTGGCCCAGGGTGGCTGGAGTGCCTTAGTGGCATATTTGTGGCCCAGAGCGGCTGTGGTGTGTCTTTGTAGTTGTGTTGAGCCTTCGTGGCTGAGTTGAGCTTTCATGACTAAGTTGAGCCTTGGTGGCTATGTTTAGCCTTGGTGGCTAAGAGCCCTTGGAGGCATGGTTGAGGGTGATCCGATAAAATCCAGAGCATGGTTATGGGTAATCTGATAAAACCACGATGATATTGGAGGGGGATTTACAGGTATAGGTACGGGAGTGCAGTTATAATGGTTGAAAGAACCATGTATGCGAAGGAAACCCTACAAGACTGGCAGTTGTAGTGGTTAGTACCCATGCATTCAAATGGATGGTTGCTCCTTTATATGGACATCAACATATTCTTTTATGTTTGACCACAAATAGATTTTGCAGATTGATATCGAGACAAGTACTCGTTAAGGGGGTGTGTTGGAATATTAATTCCTACTTGTCTTAGTTGTGACTTTCTATGCAAAGAGTCTATTCCTATTCTATAGGAGTGGTTTCCCTAGTTTGGTGTGTGGTTGAGATATTCTCTCAGCTAACATATTGTATGTTCAAGATAGTTTTCCTATCTTGAGACAATACTCCTGTATATATGTAATATGATATTTGATTAATGTATGTGAAGATAGTTTGCACTATCGGTTTTTATCAGCTTATTCAAATGATATTCAAGCTGACTGTCATGAATACACCCCTCCTCAAGTAGACGATGCTTAATATTTTGACATGGATATTTCATCTGCCATGTCCCCAGTCACAGACACCTCTCCAATTCTAAACATGGGCTCTGTTATAACTCTACAATTTCCCTAGGATTGTCATGCAAGAAATAATAGAGGTAACCACAAACCTACTTTTGAGATCAAGATCTAGCCTTCCTAATGCTTAGATAGGGCTCTCTCTTAATGATTTAACTTTGTTGGATTAATTGATTTTAAGCTAGTTATTTAAGATTGGTTGGTTTTTTATTTGATTTGGTGGTGGAATCACTGATTTAGATGGATAGATAAGTGTCTTTTTACCATTGGGCCATGGAGTCCAAATGTCAAGAAAACAAGACTTAATCAAGTTCTAAAGATAATGTTCACAAGAAAAGGTAGCTGAGTAAGTTCAGATCTTTTAGGTTGGATGGTGAAGTGGCTTTTCAATCAGGGTCAAGGAGAGTTAAGGATTCCTCAAACCGAATATTGAGGGACATGCAAGAGGTCAATCAAAACTAGGGAGCAATGAAGAATTCCCTACTCTGGATATCAGAAGAAAACATAAAAATGAATAACTGTTCAAGACAGAGTGGACTTAAACAAATTCTATAGTAACATTCTAGTTATTTCATTCAAATTGGAAAAAACATGTATGTTTGTGAAATACTTAAGAAAATGACAATTTGAAAAATGAAGGATACTTCACTGAAGTGGCCCAACAGATGAATCCTATAATGCAATGCCTTTATTACTCAATCCAGTCTGCTGACCTGAAAATGTTTACAATAAACCCTTAGGATTTTAGATCAATGTAACTATAGAAATATTCAACAATCCACCTTCTATACTTTGATTTAAGAAGTATTTATACAAAAAATTATTACAAAATATCCTAAACTGTTTTAGAAATTATTCAAGGAAAAATAAATATCTTCATGCAAGAAGATAGAGACAGATATGTAAATCATGCTAGATGTCCCTATTCTATTGTTTATTGTTGGCTTTTCCTTGATATTATGATGTTTTCTCGCCTTGGCTGTTGCTCTACGCTGGTTTTCCTTTTACTTTGCCTTTGAATGATATTCTTTTATCTTTAAACTCTGTTTTTCATCTGATACTCTTTGACTTAGTTGATCTGTGGTTTCACTTTCATTGCTCTATGTTCATTGTTTACCTTGCACTTTTACAGTAAATCATTCAACTTTTCACAAGTCTCTGCATCTGGTAATTTAATATTTACAATTCTTCTATAGACTTCATTAGTTTCTGTGTACTTTGCAAGAGTGGGCTTGTTTACAAAAAGATGTTTTACCTCATGATGAAGGTAAAAGAGTTTCTCAAAATTATGGTAAATAACTTTTCCTGTAGGCATCCAATTCATAGAGGAATTGTTGCCTTGTTCCTTCGCCACTTCTCTAATTATCTTATCATAGTATTCATGTGGCATTAACCTGTCATTAATCACCAATGGGTTAGGTAGACCATTTTTCCTCAAAGCATCAAATTTCACCATAAACTTTCCTATTGCTAGCTCCATTGTTTGGCATTTATCCTCAAGTTGTGTCAGAAAGTTCCTCTTGGTGATTACCTTCTTTACCTCTAGCATATTTCCAAGTTTGGCTCTAACCCTTTGAATTGCCTCACCAGCCTCTTTGACCAAATCATTCTGTTCAAATATCACCTGCATAGATGGCCAAATATCATTGACTGAGTCAATGATATTGGCCCATAAAAGTTGTTTTGCTTGGGCTAGTGGCTCTTTGAGTATCAATTCTTTTTCTAAGTTCTGTATCCTTCCACTCAACCTGTTTGTCTTCTGAAATTAATTCCTATGCATTATTTTGGTCAATTTCTTCTCTTCCTCTAGACTTTTCATTTGTTCTTTAAGTCTATTTATTTCAATGGTTTGGATGGACATATCCTCCATGGCTTTAACTAGTTTACTTGCTTCATCACTAGGATGAGCTACTATTGTTGATCTTGTTGTTGATGTAGTTGTTGATGCAGTTGGAAGTGTTGTAGCTAGTGGAGCTATTGGGGGCAATGAAGCTGCCAAAGTAGAAGGAACTGTTGTAGTGACTGTAGGAATAGCAGTGGCAGTGGCTATTTCAATGTTAGCTTGTTTCTCCTATACTAACCTGTCCATTTCATTCTCCATTTCTTTCAACTGAGCATATAGTTGAAGAATGAGGTCCATCATCTCATCTTTCTGGGTTTGGCTCTCTAGAACTTCTTTGGTTTGTGGATGTTCAGAAGGAGGCAACTTTAATTGATTTTTTAATGCAACAATGTCTTCATTCTTCTTCTTTATGAGCTTCTCTATTTCCTTGATATCATTTGGATTGTATCCAATCTCAATAACCAATTCTTCCAGTGATTTGATTCTGTTGTCCTTTGCATGCGAGGATGCTTTCTCTAGCTTTCTCTAGCTTAAATTGTGCTGTGATGTTGCCTAGAGAATTTTGAAGTTTCTGAACACTCATGGCCTTGTTGGTCATCGTTGAGTATATCATTGCTCCTGCCTACTTATGAAATTAAATTTGATCAATACGTTGAACATCCCTGACCAAAACTTCAAACTCCGTCATCCTGTAATCTGCTAATGACTTAGGCTACAGGACTGTAGGTTGCAAAAAGGTCATTTCCATTTTACTAGTTTTAATGTCAAAAGCTGACATTAACCTATTCTGATTGCTAGGAGTCTGTTTGAAATACTGGGCATATGTTTCAGCTTTCAATGTCTCATTTCTTAATTCGATCTCTTTATGCTTCTCCTTTATGTCCTTTTCCTTATCCAACCATTTGCTTAACAATGAGACCTCAATGCTAAGTTTTTTTTTCAATAGTCTGAGTATTAGAGGTGGAAGGTTGATGAGTTTCCTCTGAGACTATTGGAACTATACTCTCTTTGACCCCTGTATTCGTATCCATGATTTGAAGTGTCTTAACTGCCTCAACTGTCTCTTTTAGCTCATTAACAGGATTTAGCTTGGGCTTCTTCTTGTACATGATTTCAAATCTATCTTGTGTTGTATCTATGTTTGAGCAAGATGCCTCTTCTCTGGTTCTTTTTACCTTCCTGTCCTGCAGGGCTAGAGTATGTAGAACAGAGCTAGTATCCATTTGTTTCTCCATATCTATGAAGGTATTTTCCAACCATTCTGACTGGTTGGCATATTTTTCAAAGTCTAGTCTGGAGTCATGCATAAAAGGACTCAATTTGAATTTGAGTGTGAGTTTGTTTATGACACCTAAAGGGTCATACTGCCATATGAAACTACTATTGAACTTCATTTCCTGTAAACACTTCTTTTCTTCTTCTCCAGCCTCCCTATTATTACAGATAAATGGACCATGCTCATTTTTTATCTTGAACTGTGCTTTCTTTCTAGCTAATAAAAAATTTACATCATCTGAGTTTATAATCAGCTTGATATACTCCAATGAAAATATCATCATGGGGAGATATTTGGGCAGCTTATAAGTAGTGAGCTAGCATCCATATATCCTAATCTCAGTGTGGTCCTGGTATAAATACCTCTCCCCTATTCTACTATTTTTAGAGAACTGCAAAACTCTCTTTATCTCATCACAGATCCTGGGTTGATTGCTACTCCTTAGCATATTGACAACTAGATGAACAAAGGAATTAATGAACTCCTTGTAGCTAAAAACAGTGGAATACTTTTGGATTAAGGGTGTCCAAAAAATGACAGATCTAGGATGGCCCTTAGTGTCCAAATTTTGGATGTTGACTGGAAACCTGTTTGATTGGAAATATAAGAACATGTGGAACAATACTGAAGAGTATTTAAATACTCTTTAATTTGGAAATTTGATCAGTTGATCATGGATTCTATCTATTAAGAACCGGACAAAATTGAAAACTGCAGCAGGAGGCTTATCTAGGCAAAAAATAGAAAGGAAAGCAAGTATAGGATCATCTACATGCTCATCAACGGTATATCCTAGAATGCAAGAGAGCATTGTTACAACTTGTCTAGCCCTCTTAGAGAAAATGGTGGTAGAGTATGGAGGACTGTATGTAGGAATATGAGCCTCTTCTAGAATGAAAGTCTGAAAAATTTTAGACCTCATAGGAAGGTCCAGCTTTAAGTACAGTTCAAGTAGGTTTTCAATGGAAAATAGGGTTTCATTTGATTTTGGCCAGACCTCCAACATTTGGTTTATTGACTCTGCAGTGATTGTAAATAAAATCTATTGGTTGGGAGAGACTATGGCTCTTTGGCTTGGGATATAACAGAGTTGGCATAGGTGGATGATTTCAGGGAACTGGTATACCTGTGGGAACAAGTATTTGGCCAAATTTGATTCCCATAGATGAATGTCATCATTTTTGTTCAGGAATTTATCTTTACTCTAGTAGTGGAGTTTCAATAGATGGATAGGGGAAGCTGTGTCTTTGATTTGGAAATCTCTGTCAGCCAATGGGAGGTGGTCAACATCCAGGTGAGGGGTTTGCAGGGGTTTTTCATTCAGAATTATTTGGGAAGTCATATTTTGGTTTATTCTATTGAATTATTGTTTATCTAGCTTAAGGTGTAGGGTCAAGAGTTTTGGAACAATGGGAAGGGTGAATATAGTCTACAGAAAAGGGTTTCTTTAAATGCACAGTGGGTTTCTTCAATTTGGGAAGGTTTTTAATTTATTCAATTAATTAACCTTTTATAATTACCGTGCAGAGCTTAAGTACAGGGCCTTTGTGGTTTTTCCAATAATACCTGGAAAAAGAGGATTTGGTGTGCAATTAGGGTTCTGTAGTAGCAGAGGAGGTTTCTGAGGCTTCAATTATGTGTTGCTTGAAGTTGAAGTTTGTAATCTAGTTGTAAATTTGGTTAAAACAATTGCGTAGGGTTTCTGGGCTTCAGAATTGGTCGGCAGAGGTGTTTGCAATGCAATAATAGTGAAAAGGGTAAAAAGGGTGACTTTTTGGCTTTTAATCAATAGCAGTTAACTTTTGGGTGAGGAATTAATGTGTGAACAATAGGCGGTTTCATCCTACACGAGGAGGTGGTTTCATGGCATATTGCACCACTTTTGAGTGGATGGTGGTAATTTTGAGAGCACGCAATATAACGTGGGGTTGCCACGTAGCAAAAGGGTGCTTAGGCAAAACCAGGAATCTCACATGATTTTGAGATCTTAACAATCGGACAATGGGAGTCTGTGATATGGGTATGAGCCATTGGATCTGGTAGTGGTTGATCGGAGGGCTATCGCACGACGGAGTTGTGAGAGCTGAATGGGAGAATGTAGTCAGGTTTAATTATAATGAAATGTAATTAATTAAAGAGTAATCGCGGGATTTAATTTATTGCGATGGGTTAATAAAATGTGGGACATGGGAATAAATACACTAGGGATATAAGTTAGAAGGGTATCGGGGAGGGTTTTTAAATGGGGCCCAATACTTTATTTAAACTTAGGATAAAGTGGTTTTAGTGGGTTTACCAGGGAAAATGAGATGAAATAGGGGGAAAAGTAAACTGAATGGGTAGGGATATTTTTACAAGGGGAAATGGAGAGTGAAGGGTCTTTTAGAACCAAGAAGGGGAAAAACATTAGGGAATGAAATGTAATGAAGGGGTAATGAAGGGAAATTAATAATTTATACATGTAAGGGGTTTAGTGAAATGAGAGGAAATTAGTTAATGAGCTTGAAAATCCTCTTTCTTTCGTAATTCCTCCTACACATAAAACATAGGATTAAGCATAATGAAGGTGCATTTGAGCTTGCAACCTTATGCACTCCAAAACCTCTTTTACCTACCCTTTATTTACCCTAACATTTTCTCTTCATTCATTGGGTGGATTTGAGCTTGCTGACCCTTCATTTATTTTTCTTTGATAAGCAAACTATTTGATTTTAACCTTATAACTTCCAATGGCTCGTATTAAATTGATGAGCTCATTATTATTCTCTACCTAACTACTGATATGCCAAGATTAAACAGTTTGGCTAGATCTTTATTCTCATTCTATCAACATTAAATTTAAAACATGAATGAATCAAGATTAAACTATTTGACCATCATGGATTGTGGGATTTTTGAAAAGCTGCACACAATGTTATTTTTGCGAGGCAAAGTAAAAAGTAGTGGCATTTGAATTTTCATCACCTTCAGAATCTATCTTTATCTCTTTTGGTGGGGTTCATATCTTATTTTCTTTCTTGATCCTTTTCTTTTAGTCCTTTGATTTTTCTTTTAAGACTTACCCTCTTTACATTTTTATTTTTAATATGGGAAAACATTTTGCAGAAAGAAAAAGTATGTACAATATTACAAGGCTAATTATAGTCAATTCAAAATTATGAATCCTATTATTATAGGAGCCTAACAGTGGCTCCACATGGGGATGGCATTTCCTGGTGAAATGTCAAGAATTTTAAGACCAATAACCTTTGAAACTTTGACTATGCTTGCCTTGTAACTACTTTTCTATGATCTGCTTTATTTTTTACATATGATGGTACACCTTTCAAATCTTAGGGCCTTCTCTTCAGGCTTCAACTTGAAAAGATAATCATTTAATGCAATCTAAACTTTGCAATGTTATGCACAATGAAAAAAGTAAACAACTGAACTAATGTTAATCTGGGGACAAGTAATGCTTCAACATTCTACCATTGACTGGTCCACCTGGTAGATCTGTTCCATCTAACTGCCTAAAAAAAATGCATTGTTACCTCTATAACGATAAATGATATAAGGGCCTTGCCATAGGAAATAAAATTTACCATGTTTACCTTTTTCTTCTCTTCTGGGATCCCATTTGAGTACTTTGTCACCTATGTAAAAATCACGAGCTTTGGTTTTCTTGTCAAAACTCTTTCTGATTTTATCTTGGATCACTTGGGATTTCACATAGACTTCTTCCCAGGTTTGTTGCAAATGTATTATCTGATTTATCCTCCTTTGGATATCATTTGATTCCACTTGCAGCTCTTGAATCATTTTCATCACTGACACTCCTAAAGAGGATGGAAAAACAATATCCATTCCATATACTAGTTGACAAGGAGATGTACCAATGGACTTTTTTGTAGTGAGTCTATCTGCCCATAAGGCATTAACCAACTTTTTGTTCTAGGTCTTCTTATTGTCTTCTAACAATTTCTTGATGATATTAACAAGGATTTTGTTTGAGTATTCTGCAAGCCCATTACCTTGAGGGTAATAGGGAATGGAGTGGCCAAGGGTAATGTGATATCTGTTACAAAAGTCTACCATTTTGTTGGATTTGAAGGTAGCTGCATTATCAGTGATGAGATATTGTGGGCATCCAAATCTTGAAAGGATATTTTTTTCAAAGAATGAGATGATGAAAAAATATGTGGCTTGTCTAGAAGGGATGGCTTCTATCCATTTAGTGAAGTAATCAGTGGCTGTCAAAATCCATTTATGTTGGGCTGTGGAGGATGGGTGAATTTCACCAATGAAGTCAAGACCCCACTGCTGAAATGGGATTTCTGTGGAGATGGGTTTTAGGGGTAATGGTAAGAGTTTCTTCTTGCCTCAAATATTTGGCACTTGTGACAGGAGCTCACATATTTTCTGACATCTACAAAAAGTGTGGGCCAATAAAATCCTACCCTTAAAATCTTATCAACAATTGTTTTCCAGTATAGGTCTCCTACATAATCTCCTACATGAAATTCTTGCATAACTTTGTGAGCTTCATCTTTTAATAAACAATTCAACAAAATGACACCATTACCTTTCCAAAATAAAGCATTATCTATGATACAATATTTCATTCGTTTCATTTTCAAGAATCTACCTTTAGTTCTAGATAAACTGGGAGGAGCTTGTAAATTTTGGTAAAACAAATATGATATTTGTATACCAAGCTGAATCTAAAAAAGCTTCACTGATCTGTGGAGTCGCCATCTCTTCCTGATCATCCAGAGCACCAATGAAATTTATATCTAAGGCCTGACAGTTGGATTCAACCAAGAGTTTGGATAAACCTTGGCCTTTAATTAGATTTGTGTGCTTTATTTCAATATCATATTCCAAAATAGTAGCAATCCATTTGCCTCTCTTTCCTTCAGGCCCATTCTGTGTTAGAATGTCCTTTACTACTGAATTTGGAACATATGCAATGATGTGTGAGTATAAAATATATACTCTGAAATCTTTAATAGCTTTTACTAAATCAAGTGTTTGTTTTTCCATTATATTATACTTTAGTGTAGCATCTCTCAAATATTTGCTGAAAAATGCAATAGGTTGCTCATAACCTTGATCCTTCCTTTGCAACAAGACTGCTGCAATAGTATGTTCTGATGCAAAAGAAAAAGTTATAAAATCTTTTTTGAAATCAGGACTTTGAGGACATGTGTTTTAGTAAGGGATTCTTTGGTTGCCTCAAAAGACTGCTTAGCCTCTACTGTCCACTTAAGTGTTGAATTTTTCTTTAACATGTTATTCAATTCTCTGATTAGTTGCGCTAAGTTAGAAATGAATCTTCTAAGAAAAATTATTTTACCTAAGAATGATTGCAATTCTTCAATGTTTCTAGGGTGACTGATATTTAGGATTGCCTCTATTCTATATGGATCAATTCTAATACCCTCTTTTGAAATTATGTGTCCTAAGAGTTTACCTTCTTCTAGCCCAAAGAGTGTCTTTTTAGGATTCAAAGAAATGCTAAATTTTCTACATTTAATGAATACTCTTCTTAGGTGATCTAGATGTTCATTATCTGTTTTGGAAAACAGTGTGATATCGTCTTGGTAAACAACTAAAAAGTCATGGATTTATTTTGCAAAAGATATGTCCATTGCTGTTTGGAATGTTGCTCTAGAATTCATCAATGCAAAGGGCATCTTCAAATAGATGAAAGTACCCCTGGGAGTGGTAAATGTAGTCTTTGCTTCATCCTCTGGTTGACCTAAGATTTGGCTGTATCTAGAGAATTCATCAAGTAATGAAATTCTGGATGACACTACTACCCTCTCGAGAATGTGGTCCATTTTAGGGAGGGGATAGTTATCCTTCAGTGATACTTTGTTCAAGTTTCTAAAATCAACACGGAGTCTGAATTCTCCTATTTTCTTTCTAGTGGTGACTAAATTAGGGACCCAATCTAAATATCTAATAGGTGCTATGATTTGTGTCTCATACATCCTTTTACTTTTTTTTCAATCAATGGCATAAGAACTGGATTTATTCTCCTAAGATTTTGTTTGAAGGGTTTTTGACCTTCTTTGAGGGGTATTTTATGTTGAATAATGTTTGTGTCATAAGACTTGAGGTCTTCATAACTCCAGACAAAGACATCTTGAAATTCTTTAAACAAACTTATGTATTTTAACTTTTTTGCTGGAGGTAATGCCTTGGATAATTTAATGAGCTCAGGTTTTTCTTCTGTTTACAGGTTGCATTCTTCTATATCTGATCTTAAAGGCTTCATTTTTGGTTTCCTGGCAACATCATTTGAATCAAACAAATATACTAATGGGGCTAATCCCTTAGGCAAAAAGTTATTCTTAAGGTTTAAAATCTCAGAATCATCATGAAATAATTCTTCTATTTCTACTTTTTCTAAGTTATATATTTCTACTTTGGTGAATTTAGTGGTTTTATGTACATCTACAACATTTATATCTATCTCACTATCTATGATGTATTCTACTGTACAATCAGTATCTATGTTACAATTTTGGAATTCTCCCTCAGCATTCATAAAATCATAGATTTGAGAATCTTGTGAAGAAATATGCCAATATTTCAAATTATTAGGTATAACAAGCCTGTGTCTTACCTCTGAAGTGTACTAGTGATTGGGTTGAAAAGGAAATCTGCAAGTGCTGGCAAAAGTGGCCAAACTATGAGCTTGCATGTTCTGTTTCCTAGGAATAATAGAAAAATCAATTTCAATAAGTTCTTTAATTAGATCTAGAATAGTTTCTCTGTATTGGCTAAGTCTTTGATTATTCACATAATACTCTCCTTTAATTTGTTTTATGATCAATTCAGAGTCTCCCATGATAGAAACTCTCTTGGCTCCAAGATTTCTTACAATTTGCAATCCTAAGATTAAAGCTTCATAATCTGCCATGTTGTGTGTGCATTTAAAGTTTAATCTAAAGGCATGACCATTAGAATGATTATTCTCCATGTTATGAATCCAAACTCCTACACTTGCTCCGAGTCTGTTCACTGAACCATCAAATTCTAGGTGCCACCTAGATTCATGAAATATATTTTCACTGTCAAGTTCTTTATATTCTTGTTTGACAACTGTTTTATTTTCCTTTTCAATGTCTGAAGTACAAAAAATGAAAGAATCCATATCATAATGTACAGAATAAATAGGCTACTTCTGTGGTTTATTTGTACCACTGACTATGTATTTCATTAAACTTTCTCTATAAAGATTTTTGGGCTGACCAAATACTGAAATTGTGGCATAAGACATTTCTAACTATAGGGATCCATGCAATTTTTCTCACCATGAGTGAGACAATAGCATTCCATACTTTGGAGGGATGTCAACAATTACAATATCCATGAAAATACTCTTATCTAGGTATTGAACAAGTCTTTTATTAGGCCCAGGCACTTAACTTTACTAGAATCAAAAGAGAAAAGATCTTTGTATGGTCTCGTTATATCTAAATCTAGTGTCTCCATGATTGCTATTGGCACTAAATTGTGAGATGCTCCTGAATATAACATAGCATTGTGTAAGATTTGATCATGAATAGTCAAGCTAATATAGAACAGAGGAACACCACTTTGTTCATGTTTGCCATTTACCTCAGGACCAAAGATTAACTCTGGTTGGTAATCATTTAGATTAACATAGTCTTCTCCTTCATCTATATTCAGTTTTTCAGTGATTTGGGCTTTGTAGGAATCATTTTTGATCAATTCTATTAAAGGAACTGATATTTTCAATTTGGTAATTTCAGTTTGGATATTAAATGGAGTGTGTGTTTTGCCTAATTGAATGACTTCCTCCTTGGAAACTGGAATTTGTGTAGTCTTTTCCTTCTTATTTTCAGTTGGTAATTTAGTTTCTGTTTAGGTGTCTATTGTTTTTTTTTTCCAAAGAAAAAAGCATAACTTTTTATTAAGTGGATAAAAAGTTACATCACTTGTACAATAGTTTTCCTCTCAATAGAGAGAAATTAAAATTGATGACTCTTCCCATATGCCGAAAATGGGGAACCTGTAACTTGGAGGGATCTGAAATCAACCTCCACATAAACATATACATATTCTAAAACCGCAAGCATAGAAAACTGCTACTGCGAACACAAGAGATACGAACTGCGCTGGGAACCGAGGCCCACATTAAAACAACAGTTTTTGACAGCAAAATAAGGAAAGACAGTGGCCTCCTACATCAGAGGAAAACAGCCACGAGAAATAAAAAAAGTACATAATATGAGGTAACAGGGAGGACCACTGCCACAGCTATATGAGAGGTCCGCTTGTCAACAAAAAACAGTGATGGAAAAATAGGAGTGGATCAAAAGCCATTGAAACCGTGCTGTAGCAAGTCCACAAAATGACAAAAAACCGTCACAGGGGTGGATCAAAGGGGGGTAACATGGTTGAGGATGTCCGCCCCTGTAAAAATTCTTCTATAGACCAATTCCCCAGATCTTGCTGTAGGCCAGATTTAGAAAGTTGGTCCGCTACTGAATTATGTTCCCTGAAAATATGACAAATAGAGACACAAATAAAATGAGATTTTAGAGAGACAATATCCTCAAGAAGAGCCTGCAAAATCTGATTATGACACACTGATTTCCCGTTGACCCAATTCACAACATTCATGGAGTCTCCAAATATTTGTATAGACAGTAAATTCTCTTTTAATGCCCAACACATGAGGAGGCGCAGAGCAGCCAGTTCAGCAAAGTTGTTAGTTCCTTGACCCAGACCCACAGAAGCTTTGAAGTAATGATCTTTGGTTATATGAATGCAGATGCCAGCACCTGCCTTGTTTTCTTGAGAAGCCCCGTCGAAAAAAGCCCATGGCGAGCCCTCTTTGATTTCAGGGGGAACATTCCTGTTCTAGGCGCAATTTTGGGCAGGAGGAGGGATAGAGGAGTAAATTGCAACACATCGTGATGCAAGAATCGAAGATGGAATGTTCAGGTCATGAAAAATGCTCTTGTTTCGAGCGATCCAGATACCCCAGAAAAAAAATTGGTGGGAGATTTCTGAGATCTCCGTCAGGATGGCTTTTCCACCAGCTTTCCCAAGCAAAATCTATAGGAGATGCCCCCCATTGGGCTTTAATTTTTAACAGATCTGTTATCTCTGTCCATATTTTTAGTGAAAAGGGGCATGATGTAAAGAGATGGTTTATAGATTCTTCATTCTCCTTACAAAGAGGACATCTCCCTGGCCCAATGTAGAATCTAGATTGGAGGATGTCCCATGTAGGGATCTTTCTTCTTAACAGACACCATAGAAGGATCCTGGATTTCAGAGGACATTTTAGTTTCCAAAGATTTTTTGACCACCACTCCGGAGCCGCCCATCCTTTTTTCTCCATGAGATAGTTATAGCCCTCTTTAGGGGAGTATTCGCCAGTTTTCCCATGTGCCCAAATCAGAATATCCTGTTCATTTTTTAATCTTACATGAGAGCGATGGAGTTCATTTATGAACAGAGACCATTCCTGTTGCCACCTGATATTTAAACCAAGATCCTCTGCGCTTTTCCATGCCTGTCCCCATAAGGTAGATTGACCCACTTTCTCCACCTGATTTAAAGAGTAAATGCCCCTGTTGTCTAACTGAGCTAACAAACCTGGGGATAGGGCAAAAGATGCATTACATCCAACCCATGGATCTCTGCCAGTTTTTACATTCCTCCCATCCCCCACTTTCCAGGCCAGTCCTTGTTCAATAACTGAAAAACCTTCAACAGTAGCTTTCCAAATTACAGAGGACTGTTTTGTTTTCTTTTCCTGTGATCTGATCCAATCTTCCAGAGGGCAGGGATCAATGTATTTCCTTCTGATTACCTTAGTCCAGAGATTTTCCATTGAGATGAGCTGCCAACCAGATTTTGCGGCCAATGACAAACTGAAATCTGGAAGTCTCTTAATACCCCATCCCCCCCAGGTCTTTGGTCTAGCAATCTTATCCCATGCCACCCATGGGAGAACTGTTTTTTCTTTTGCTCCGTCCCATAAAAATCTACAGCAAATCCTTCTAATCTTTTCCAAAATTCCTTTTGGAATCCACGTGAGAGCAGCCCAATACACCAGAATAGCCAGTAGAACAGACTTTAGGAGGGTCAGTGTTCCTGCTCTGGAGAGCCACCTGAAACTCCAATGAGAAATTCTTGCCTCTATCTTTGCTAACAGCTAGGACCAATCCTCATTTTTGTATGAGTCCGGCTTTAGCCAGAAGCCTAGATATTTAAAAGGAGATGACATTGGCTGAATCTGAAAGGGGAAAATATTGGACATTGTGTTACACTCTCTCCTGTTATAGCCTGCCACACAAACTTGGGATTTTCCATGGTTTAATTGCATACCTGTAGCTTTCATAAAAAAGTCAATGATATTTTTGTATTCCTTTAATTCCTCATGAGAGCCATTAGAAAAAATCAAAATATCATCGATGAAGAGCAAGTGAGTAATAAAGAGATTAGTAGCCACCTCAATACCTTTTACCTTGTTTGTCCTTCTAGCGTTATGAATCAGTCTGCTAAGCCCTTCTGCCACAAGCAAGAAAAGGAGAGGCGATAAGGGGCATCCCTGTCTGAGTCCCCTTTGACTACTGAAGAAGGGGGATGCCGCACCATTTAACAGAACAGCAAAGCTCACATTTGAAATACACCCCATGATCCAGCTTATAATGTGTACGAAAAGCCCAAATGTGTGAGCAGCATTCTGAGATAAATCCAATTTATACGATCATATGCTTTTGAGAGATCTATTTTCAGGACCACCCCTTTCTTCTTCTTCTGTTTTATACTATGAAGAACCTCTTGGGCGACACCAATAGCTTCATGGATTTGCCTACCGTCCAGAAAACCAAATTGTTCCATCGAGATGTTCCTTGATAGAATTGGAACCAGTCTGATCGCTATCACCTTAGCAATGATTTTATAGATACAGTTACATAGAGAGATGGGACGGAAATCTTCAAAGGATTCCGGTTCATCTTTTTTGGGAATAAGGGCGATAAAGGTAGAGTTGAAAGGTTTGTAAATGACCCCTTTTGTCCGAGATTCCTCTACTACCTCCGTGATCTCAGCCCCAATTTGGTCAAAGAAATAAAGGAAAAGTTCAATAGTCCAACCATCCGGACCTGGGCTTTTGTCCTTCCCCATGCATTTCATTGCTGCCTCCACCTCCTCCTTGGAAACAGGACCTGCTAAATCTGTAGCTTCGTCTTCCTCTAGGAATCTGGGAAAGCATTGAGCTGTCCTCAATACTTCAGCTATAGTTGTCTCGCCCGGATCAGCAAATATTCTTTGGAAGTGTCTCTGACCCAATGCCGAAAGATCTGAGAAGGTGTTTATCTCCCTTCCTTCCTCATTTTTTAAGCTCCATATAGTGTTTGCAGATTTTCTCCCTTTGGCATAATTATGAAAAAATCTTGTGTTTTCATCTCCAGACTTAAGCCAGAGAGCCCGACTTTTCAGTCTCCATTCCTCTTCCTTTGCTAGAAGAATCTGATTTTGAGCTTTTTCTAATAGAAAGATTTTTTCCTTGGAGGCCTGAGAAGAATAACCATCTGCCTCCGTGCTTTCCAAGGATTTTAGTTCGTCCCTGATTTTTAACAGATCTTCATTTTGTTTTTTCTATCGTTCTTTTGCCCAGGAAATAGTAGCCTTCTTTAATCTTTTCAAGTTTTCCATAAATAAAAAGCTCTTGCTCTCAGAAGAAGAGCCATCTGGGTGGATCCATGAAGATGTGAAAAGGGAGATGAAAGAAGGTTCAAGGAGCAAAGAGGAATTAAATTTGAAAGGGGAAGGAGGCTTTGGCGGGGGAAAAGAGAGATCCAAAAAAATCGGGAAGTGGTCAGAATTCCCAATTTCGTCCGACCATTGTCGAACCAGTGGAACCCTTGTGAGAAAGCTTTCAGAGATCAGGAAACGATCCAGCCTTTTTGCGATCCTATCCTCCCCGGCGCGTCTATTCCTCCATGTAGGCTTCAGATTTATCGGCAAAGGGTCGATAAAATGATGGTCTGAGAGGAGCTGATGAAAAAAGTCGGAAAGAGGGTCCTCCCTAGCTGTGGGGCCCCAAGCTTCTGCTCTACCAATAGAAAAATTGAGGTCCCCCCCCACAACCATCATGGGAACTTTCATCAGAGATTTTTCCATAAGATCTGACCAAAAAGATTCCCTCTCTTGACAAGGGGCATATATATTGACAATATGAAAAGGAATGGGAAAATCTGGACATACTACCTCCATGCCCATAGCGTTCTTCAAGCCCCATATATTTAGACATTTGATTTTCCCTTCTCTGAGGCCAATCGCGAGACCACCCGAATGACCCGCGGAATCGATGGCATGAAAGGTCCAGCCTGGCAGCAGGGATTTTAAGGCCATTTCGACCTCATGACCACAACCCAAAGTTTCTTGTAGGAAAAGGATGTCCGATTTGGAGGATTGTAACCAATCCTTTAGAGCTAGTTTTTTGGGCTTGCTGGCTAAGCCCCTGCAATTCCAAGATGATAAAATCATTTCTTAACATGGTCTAGGGGCTGCGCTGCTCTAAGAACCCCAGGGATTGAAAACTGTTTTCCATCCGCCACATCAATCTTTGCTTTTAACTTGGCTTTTGTTAGGTCTGATTTCTTGCCCCTCTTTCCTTTGGAAGGCCCAATCACTGGGGTCTGACCCAGACCGCCCCGAACCCCCACTTTCTCAAGTTTGGACCCCATGGATCGGAGATTATATGGGCAAAGAACGTTCTGAGACGGGGGGGTAAGAGGGGGCCAATTTTTTTCACATGATAAGTTTAGAGGGTCCAGAACCGTATTCATAGCTTCATCCACATGACAAGATTCTGAAGGAGGAAAACTCATGGTATGGTTTTCAATAAGTGACTCAGAAACTGATTGCAGGTCGTGTTTTGACAAATTAGATAACAAAGAAGAATTCGGAGAAGAAGGCGAGAGAAAAGTGTGCTTACCCTCGACCTCTGCACACGGTGGAGATGGAACTGGAGAAGAGTTCCGATCTTTCGCCATCTCTGCAGGCTCCGGGGAAGGGTCCTCGGCAGCGGCTTCCTTTGAGTTCTGTGCCTCTCCTTTCTGAGCCCCTACATCCTGATCTTCGGGGTCCATACCAGCTTCTGTAGGTGGTGGCGAAACTCGCATTTCCTGGTTTGTCCACGGCTGTGTCCTCCTATGAGCCCTCTGGTCACTTGTCTTCCGAAAACGCCTCTGCCTTCTGACCGAGGGACACCTCTTAGCAAGGTGGCCATATTCATGGCAAATATGGCACCGAAAAGGCAAGTGTTCGTAGTCCAAAACTTGTACATAAATGTAATCTTTGTACTGAAGAGTTATTTCTTTTGCCAAACCCTTACTTATGTCAATGTTTGTTAAGATTCGAGCAGTTGCCCTAACCTTTGATTCCATGAAAGAAAGATCCACCTCCATAAAAGTCCCCAGTCTGTTTCCAATGGATTTAAAGACCGCCTCAGTCCATAAAAAGAAAGGGAGGCCCGGTGCCCGAACCCAGACAGGAAAGACATCCGTGTTCTCCTTAACTGCATCAAAAAGAGGGGACCAGTGCTTCATCAAAACAGGGATGGCCCCGATACACCAGTTTTTCTCCAGGACCCAATCAGCCGCTTCCTTATCTGCAAATTTGAGCATAAACCAGCCTTTAACTAGACATTGTGCCTCGAAACTCAGAGGGGTTTCCTTGATGAATTGTTCTGCTCCCCATTTCTGAAGGTCCTCAGGAGAGAACTTCCTTCCTCTAGCCCGACCAACAATGGTGCATTCTGCAACTGCAAGGGATTCATCAATTGAGACTTCCATGCCTAAAACAAGATTCTCCCCTATCACTTGTGACCCAATTCTGAACTGTGATTTCCTTTTTTCGCCCTTTTTGCTTATGTCTCTGGAAAGATCACGTCCCTCCTCTGTGGTGACCGTCCGCTCTTTATCACATTGGGGCGATACTACTCCATGGGGACCTTCTGACAGCGCTTGATGTCGTTGTGGAGAGACCTCCCCAAGATTTCCTAAAGGGGGGAAACCACTGATAGGGTCAACGAAAGATCCTCGAGTCCCCTCCTTTAAAACATGGGATCCCTAACAAACCCCGGTAAGAGGGTTTTCTGATATTCTTCGGGCGGGAGAAACTGGAACCCGGTTCTGCAAGGAGCTGACCTCGGAGGCAGTAAACACGATATTGTTTTGTGCGCAAACCAGGGATTCAGGGCAACCCAGGCCAACCGATGGAGGAAACCAACCAATGGGCGCCTTGCCCTTTAACCCCGAAGATGATGCTTCTGTCGGCTCTTTTGACACCACATTTGCAGCCGGCACCCCACCCGTACCTCCCTGAGATGTAGCCGGACCGTCGATAGACGAAACCACCTCACTTTGGTACAGAGGAGGAAAGAAATCCACCGAGGGGACGAAGACAGAGTCAGAGAATTTTTTAACCCCAAAAAACAGTTCAAGATTCTTTTCAGTCGGTTCCTTACCCCACATGGATAAAACATCTTCCATAGATGGGTCTAGATCCACTAATTCCTCGAGATTAACGATGATTAGGCCTAAAAAACAGGTAACAGTCGCCAACAACGACAAACGGGGTTGACCCAGGGAGTGATACCCTGTTCCGATGAAAACGACGAGACCGAATTGCGAGCAGAGGGAAAAATGTGAAAAGTAACTGCCGACGGTAAAAACCTAGAAGTAAAAAAATACAGACTTGTGACCACAGCCCTTAGAGCCTCCAGCTGTCCTGGATTAGGAAAGGTAGGAAACCCGCCGGCGGCTGTACCTGCAGACTGTGACGTTCTCTGTCCGGTAGCCGCGGCCCAAAGCAGGTTTGCTCCCAGTACCCACGCCTCCAAAACCCTAACCAGCCCCATCGCGAGCCCTCCTCATCCTCGGTCCTCCAACCCTCCCGAAGGTTTTACGCCATAGCATTTTTCTTCTCAAGTGTCTATTGTTTTACTATTTTCAATTGTTTGATTTCGAATAGTTTGGGATGCAGTTGAAATATGAATAGATTTTGAAGTTTGAGTATCATTTGACCTTTGGATATCTTTTGAAGTTTTAACAATAGCTGATTTTTGAATATCAACTGAAGCTTTAACTGGAGTATCAGTAATGCCTACAACTTTTGGATTGGCTGCAATCTTGGGAGTGAAAGTTTTTTGGGTTTCTCTCGTGAGAATTTGTAGCAACTTGGTTGCAATAACTCCCAATATTTTCTTGGTTTGAGTTTGGACAGTTTTATTAGTAGGGCTTCTGTGTTTTTCCTACTCCTAAGGTTATATTGAATATGAACTTCATTAATGGAAAATTCATAACCTTCCTTATAATCAAAGGACTCTCCAGATTGTAACTGTAATTGTTGTAACATGCATAAATCATGTTCTTCTTGGGTAAGAAAAATAGTATTACCATCATTTATTCCCATTAAGTTAATCTGGGTGTCTTAATCTTCTTCAATTTGGTGAGAACTTTCAGCATAGTTTTCTTGGAAAGGTGGTCTAATCTGTTGATTAGGTGGCCCTTCCCTAGGTTTACCAGTGTTGGGATTCTTCCTAAAGTTTGGATTCCTTATTTGACGGCCTTGTTGTTGATTATCCCATTATGGTTTTCTTTCCATAATTTCTAATCTATCCACTAAGTTTTCTAAACTTTTAGCCAAAGTATCTATTTTAACATCTGAAGTGGATGATTCTTCCTTAATGGTAACCCTTCTCTCATTTCTCATTCTAGCTCTTTTAGCCAACAAGTTAGCTTCTACACTAACTGCATCACTCTGCATCTATTCTAAAGTTGGAGGGTTTATTTCTCTCAATTGGTAAACATATCAGTGTCAAAACCATTAGGAAATTTGATTAGTGCCAAGTCTAGTGGAGGTTTGATATTTGCAAGGATTACATTATAAATACTGTTAAACCTAGTACAATAGTCCTGAACAAATTCATTAGGAGCTCTTCTAATGTTTTCATATTCAGATAGTATTTGTAAAGGACTTTTCTTTCTTTCCCATCAATTGATGAACAATCTACGGAAAGAAGGTAAATCAACAATATGACTAGCAGGCAAACCTTTAAACCATTTAGTGACATCACCTAGTAGTGTTTGTGCAAATAATCTCATGTGTACATCTTCTTCATCAATTTCATGTAATTCAAAATAATCATTCATTTTATTTACATGTTTTTGTGCAGTATATTTGCCAGTACCATCAAACTAAAAGAGTTTACTCTGATAGTCTTGGGGCATGGCATGTACTTGAGCTAGTAATGTCAAAGGAGCATATTTGGTAGGCATGGCTAAAACTCTAGCTTGGCTAGGAGGTAAAGTGGTAGTGCTTGAAGATGAACTTGAAGGGATTATTAATGAGCTTGAGGTATTTACAGATGACATAAAACTCTAGGCTGAAGAGGAAGCTTGGGGATAAATGATTCTGTGGAATGAAGTGTAGTGGAGATGATAGATGAGGTGGCACTAAATAAAGATGAATTTACAGATCCTGAAGGAATGGTAGAAGGCTTAGGAGTGGCAAAAATTAGGGCAGCTAATTCAACTGACTATTGAAAATAAGCTTCATCTGTGTGTCTTATCAAATTTGAGGTTAAAGAATCAAGTTTGTCAAAAGTGTCTAGAACATGTTGATCTAAATCAGGATGAATAGTATTCTTCTTTAATTGAATAAATTGAATAAAAGTAGGATCTATTACAATATCATGAACTGAAGTTTAATATTTGGTACGAAACAATGAATGATGAAATGACAAATCAAATTGAAGATCCTCTAAGTTTGATAATTCTTTAGGAAGTGAATTTGCTTTGATTAGCTGACTAATGCTTTCTTGACTTTCTACTTTATTGTTTTTTCTTAACATTTTGTCTAGATTATCAACAATTATAGTAGGGTTTGGATCTAGATGTGCCCTAGTATAGTATGTTCTTTGGAAGCCAAAATTTTAATTTTTTCATATTTTTTTATGAAACTTCTTAACAACCCTAAAATGGCCTTAAGGTGAAAAATGAAATTTAGGATTTCCTTTAAGGTTTATTAAACTGAGGTCTGATTTCCCCAGTATGGTCGCCACTATGTTATCACTCTAAAATTTCCCTAGGGTTGTCATGTAACAAATAATAGAGGTAGCCACAAACCTACTTTTGAGATCAGGATCTAGCCTTCCTAATGCCCAGGGAGGGCTCTCTCTTAATGATTTAACTTTATTGGATTAATTGATTTTAGGCTAGTTATTTAAGCTTGGTTTGTTTTTTATCTGACTTGGTGGTGGAATCACTGATTGAGATGGATAGATAAGTGTCTTTTTACCATTGGGCCATGGAGTCCATATGTCAAGGAAATAGGATTGAGTCCAGTTCTAAAGATAGTGCTCACAGGGCAAGGTAGCTGAGTAAATTCAGATCTTTTAGGTTGGATGGTGAAGTGGTTTTTCAATCGGGGTTAAGGAGGAGTTAGGGATTCCTCAAACCGGATAATGATGGAAATGAAAGAGGTCAATCGAAACTAGGGAGAAATGAATAATTCGCTACTCTGGATATCGTAAGAAAACAGAAAAATGAATAATTGTTCGAGACAGAGTGTACTTAAACAAATTATGTAGTAGAATTCCAGTTATTTCATTCAAATTGGAAAAAACATGTATGTTTGTGAAATACTTAAGAAAATGACAATTTGACAATTGAAAGATACTTCACTGAAGTGGCCCAACACATGAATCCTGTAATGCAATGCCTTTATTACTCAGTCCAATATGCTAGATTGAAAATGTTTACAATAAACCCTCAGGTTTTTAGATCAATGTAACTATAGAAATGTTCAACAATCCACCTTCTATACTTCGAATTATGAAGTATTTATACAAAAAATTATTACAAAATATCCTAAACTGTTTTAGGAATTATTCAAGGAAAAATAAATATCTTCATGCAAGAAGATAGAGACAGATATGAGGCTTATGCAAGTTGTCCCTCTTTTATTGTTTGTTGTTGGCTTTTCTTTGATATTATGATGTTTTCTCTCCTTGGTTGTTGCTCTACGCAGGCTGTCCTTTTACTCTTCCTTTGACTGATATTCTTTCATCTTTAAACTCTGTTTTTCATCTGGTACTCTTTGACTTAGCTAATCTGCTGTTTCACTTTCATTGCTCTGTGTGCACTATTTACCTTGCAATTTTACAATAAATCATTTAACTATTCCCAATTCTCTGCATCTGTTAACTTAATATTTACCATTCTCCTATAGACCTCATCAGTTTTTGTGTACTTTGCAAAAGTGGGCTTGTATACAAAAAGATGTTTTACCTCATGTTAGAGGTAAAAGAGGTTCTCAAATGTTTGGTAAAGGACTTTTCCTGTAGGCATCCCTTTCATAGAGGAACTGTTGGCTTGTTCCTTTGCCACTTCTCTGATTCTCTTATCATAGTCTTCATGTGGCATTAACTTGTCATTAATCACCAATGGGTTAGGTAAACCTTTCTGCCTCAAAGCATCAAATTTCACCATAAACTTGCCTATTGCTAGCTCCGTTGTTTGGCATTTATCCTCAAGTTGTGTCATCAAGTTCCTCTTGATGATTACCTTGTTTACCTCTAGTATGGTCCCAGTTTTGTCAGCTATTCCAAGCTCCTGCATGTCACTTATTCTTTGAGTTAAGGAACTAGATTATTCATGAGGCTTCTTCTGGCATATTTCCAAGTTCAGCTCTAACCCTTTGAATTGCCTCACTAGCCTCTTTGACAAAATCGTATTGTTCAAATATCACCTACATAGATGGCCAAATATCATTGATTGAGTCAATGATATTGGCCAATAAAAGTTGTTTTGCTTGGGCTAGTGGCTCTTTGAGTGTCATTTCTTTTCCTAACTTTTGTATCCTTTCACTCAACCTGTTTGTCTTTTGAACTTCATTCTTAAGGATGATTTGAGCCAATTTTTTCTCATCCTCTAGAATTTTCATTTGTTCTTTAAGCCTATTTATTTCAGTGGTTTGGATGGACATATCCTCCATGGATTTGACTAGTTTACTTGCTTCATCACTAGGATGAGCTACTATTGTTGAACCTGATGCTGATGTAGTTGCTGATGCAGTTGGAAGTGTTGTAGCTAGTGGAGCTGCTGGGGCTGATGAAGTTGCCAAAGTAGAAGGAATTGTTATAGTGACTATAGGTATAGTAGTGGAAGTAGTTGTTTCAATGCTGGCCTGTTTCTCCTGTACTAACCTGTCCATTTCATTCTCCATTTCTTTTAACTGAGCATTTAATTGAAGAATGAGGTCCATTATCTCATCTTTCTGGGTTTGGCTCTCTAGAACTTCTTTGGTCTATGGATGTTCTGAAGGAGGCAACTTTAATTACTTTTTCAATGCATCAATGCCTTCATTCTTCTTCTTTATGAGCTTCTATGTTGCCTTGATATCATTTAGATTGTATCCAATCTCAATAACCAATTCTTCCAGTGATTTGATTTTGTTGTCCCTTGCATGTTAGGATGATTTCTCTAGCTTAAATTGTGTTGTGATGTTGTCTAGAGAATTTTGAAGTTTCTGAACACTCATGGCCTTGTTGGTCATCGTTGAGTATATCATTTCTCTTGCCTACTTATGAAATTCAATTTGATCAATAGGGTGAACATCCCTAGCCAAAAATTCAAATTCCATCTTCCTATAATTTGTTGATGACTTAGGCTGCCAGACTGTAGGCTGCAAAAAGGTCATTTGCATTTTACGAGTTTTAATGTAAAAAGCTGACATTAACCTATTTTGATTGCTATGAGTCTGTTTGAAATATTGGCCATACGTTTCAGCTTTCAATGCCTCATTTCTTAATTTGATCTCTTTATACTTCTCCTTTATTTCTTTTTCCTTATCCACTAGTTTGCTTGATGATTGGACCTAAATGAGAAGTTGTTTCTAAATAGTCTAAGTATTAGAGGTGGAAGGTTGATGAGTTTCCTCTAAAATTGTTGGAGTTGTACTGTCTATGACCCCTGCATCCGTATCCATGATGTGAAGTGTCTTAACTGTCTTAGCTATCTCTTCTAGATCATTGAAAGGATTTAGCTTGGGCTTATTCCTATACATGATTTCAAATCTATCATGTGTTGTATCTATGTTTGAGCAAGATGCCTCTTCTCTGGTCCTTTTTACATTCCTGTCCTGCAGGGCTGGAGTATGTAGAAAGGAACTAGTATCCATCTATTTCTCCATATCTATTAAGGTATTTTCCAACCATTCTAACTAATTGGCATATTTTTCAATGTATGGTCTGGAGTTTAGCATAAAAGGATTTAATTTGAGTTTGATTCTGAGTTTGTTTATGACAGCTAAAGGGTCATATTGCCACATGAAACTACTACTGAACTTCAGTTCCTGTAAACACTTCTCGGCTTCTTCTCCTGCATCCCTATTATTACAAATAAATGGACCAAGCTGGTTTTTTATATTGAACTATGTTTTCTTCCTAGCTGATAAAAACTTTACATCATCTGAGTTTATAATCTGCCTGATATACTCTAATGAAAATATCCTCATGGGGAGATATTTGGGTAGCTTATAGGGAGTGAGTTGGCATCCATATATCCTAATCTCAATGTGGTCCAGGTATAAATACCAGTTCGCTATTCTACTGCTTTTAGGAAACTGCAAAACTCTCTTTATCTCATCACTGATCTTGGGCTGATTGCTCATGCTTAGCATATTGACAACTAGATGAACAAAGGAATCAATGAACTCCTATAGCCGAAAAAAATGGGATACTTTTGGATTAAGAGTGTCCAAAATATGACAAATCTAGGATGGCCCTTAGTGTCCATCTTTTGGATGTTGACTGGAAACCTATCTGATTGGAAATATAAGAACATGTGGAACAATACTGAAGAGTATTTGGATACTCTTTCATTTGGAAATCTGATTATATGATCATGGATTATATCTACTAAGAAGTGGGCAAAATTGACAACTGCAGCAAGAGTCTTGCTTGGGCAAAAAATAGAAAGGAAAGCAAGTATAGGCTCATATACATGTTCATCAGTGGTATATCCTAGAATGCAAGAGAGCATGGTTACAATTTGTCTAGCCCTCTCAGAGAAAATAGTGGCAGAGTATGGAGGACCGTTTGTAGGAATATGAGCCTCTTCTAGGATGAAATTCTGAAAACATTGAGAACTCTTAGGAAGGTCCAGCTTCAAGTACAGTTCAAATAGGTTTTCAATGGAAAATGGGGTTTCATTTGGCTTTGGATGGACCTGCAACATTTGGTTTATTGACTCTGTAGTGATTGTAAATAAAATTTGTTGGTTGGGAGAGACTATGGCTCTTTGGCTTGGGATATAATAGAGTTGGCATAGGTGGATGATTTCAGGGAACTGGTATACCTATGGGAACAAGTATTTGGTAAAATTTGATTCCCATAGATGAATAACATCATTTTGGTTCAGGAATTTGTCTTTACTCCAGCAGTGGAGTTTCAATAGATGGCTAGGGGAAACTGTGTCTTTGATTTGGAATTCTCTGTCAACCAATGGTATGTGGTCAACATCCAGGTGAGGGGTTTGCAGGGGTTTTTCATTCATAATTATTTGGGAAGCCATATTTTGGTTTATTCTATTCAATTATTATTTATCTGGCTTAAGGTGTAGGGTTAAGAGTTTTGGAACAGTGGGAAGGGCCAATATAGTCTCCAGAAAAGGGTTTCTTCGAATGCACAGTAGGTTTCTTCAGTTTGTCAAGGCTTTTAATTAATTCAATTAATTAACCTTTTATAATTACTGTGCAGAGCTTAAGTAAAGGGTGTTTCTTGTTTTTTCAAGAATACCTGGAAAACGAGGATTTGGTGTGCAGTCAGGGTTCTGTAGTAGTAGCGGAGGTTTTTGAGGCTTCAATTGTTTTTGTTCTACTTGAAATTGGAGTCTGCAATGTATTTTGGTTGTAAATTTGGTTAAAATAGTTGCGCAGGGTTTCTGGGCTTCAAAATTGGTCGGTGGAGGTGTTTGCAATGAAATAATAGTGAAAAGGGTAAAAAGGGTGTCTTTTTGGCTTTTAACCAACCGCAGTTAACTTTTGGGTGCGAAATTATTGTGTGAACAATAGGCGGTTTCATCCCACATGGGGAGGTGGTTTTATGGCATATTGCACTGCTTTTGAGTGGAGGGTGGTAATTTTTGAGAGCACGTTATATGACGTGGGGCTACCACGTAGCAAAAGGGCACTCGGGCAAAACCACGAATCTCGTGTCCTTTTGAGATCTTAACAGACGTACGATGGGAGCATGCGATATGGGTAAGGGCCGTTGGATCTGGGAGTGGCAGATCGGAGGACTATCACGTGGCAGAGTTGCGAGGGTTGAATGGGGTGTGGGGTCGGGTTTAATTACAATGAAATGTAATTAATTAAAGAGTAATTGCATGATTTAATATATTACGATGGGTTAATAAAATGCGGGACATGGCAATAAAAACACTAGGGATATAAGTTAAAAGGGTATCAGGGAGGGTTTTTTTAATGGGGCCCAATAGTTTTTTTAAACTTAGGAATAAAGGGGTTTTAGTGGGTTTACAAGGGAAAATGAGATGAAATAGGGGGAAAAGTAAAATGAAGGGTAGGGATATTTTTAGAAGGGGAAATGAAGAAGGAAGGGTCTTTTAGAACCAAGAAGGGGAAAAGCATTAGGGAATGAAAAGTAATGAAGGGGTAATGAAGGGAAATTAATAATTTATATATGTAAGTGTTGGAATTATGATGCATGTGTTGTACTTGATGGAAACCCACTTGTAGCAGAACAACTCACCTGTATATGGTAACTAGATGAATCTACGTAATTAAATGAATCTACAGGAGAGATATCAGATGTGACACAATGCATGGGAGTTATGTTTACATATGTGACAGAATGCATGGCAGTTGTGTTTATAGATGTGACAAAATGCAGGCCAATACAAAGGAATCAGTTCAGAAGTAATGTACAATGGAAAATCACATTATAACAGGACTATTTAGAGGGAACAAAGTCATGGTGCAAAAGAATAGGATGAAGGAACAAAGGAATACATATCAGAATCAGGAAGTTGAAGAAAAAGGACATTTCTAGGTATGTTAAGTTGTATACGTGGGCTCATTGTACAAAAAGAGCATATACACGTGGGTTAATAGAATAAAATGAGCATATACATATACACACACTTTCACAGGAGAAAGAGCGCGTACATATTGGAAAACCAAGGTTTTGTTCTGAGTTATTTGGTCCAAGGTATTTTGGTCCAAAGTATTTGGTTCAAGGTATTTGGTCTGAGTTATTTGATCCAAGGTATTTTGGTCCAAAGTATTTGGTTCAAGGTATTTGGTCTGAGGTATTGACCCTAAGTATTTGGTCCAAGGTATTGGTCCTAAGTGGTTTTGGTTCGAGATATTGACAAAGGATCTAAGTATATAAGGAGAAGAGGATCAAAGGGCTAAGTGTACAAGTAATGAATATCTTATGAAGTGTCATATCAAAAGAAAATATGCATGTTACGGGTTTCTGATGCTTTACTTGATCTAGACTAAATATGCACCTGAGCATTTGATGATGGATGAGATCTAATGATAGACCAAGATCATAATGACTTATTATTATTGAATGATCTGATATTGGGCTAGATCTGATTATGTACACCTGTTTTGTTCTTGAAATATCATGATCAGTGTTTGTCTAAAGTCCAAAGGTGCAGCGAAGTTATGAAGTAAGTATTTGCAGATCTGTACGCTGGTTCGCTTTGATGAAGGTGTGTATACATGCTAGTTTGGCTCTTCCAAATAGCGTATGCAAAAGAAAAGCTTGATGTTCAAGGATGACTGATCTATCAGATCAGTACTACTGTTTTATTGTTGTCTGTCAATGAAGTCTTCTTAGATCTGAAAGTAAAACTGAATGCATAAACAGTGTGTGCCTCGTTGATTAATTGAATGGGAAAGAAGGGTGATCCTTGTTGCTATTTATTTAGAACTCTGTAATATGACAATAGATCTTCAAAATGTCACTGATTGGTACAGTTTTTGGTTCAAAGGTTTTATGATTTAGTATCTTTAGAGGTATATGCATGTTGGGCAAAAGGAAGTAGCATATACACACATTTTTGCTTCACTAAAGAAGCGTATACATTCTTACACATTCCTTTTGAGGTTACTGTTAGTTCTGGTTGTTGATGTAGTGTTCTAGGTTCAGATCTGTGTACTGGTTACGGTGATCTGCCTATTCCAGTTGATTGTTTGAATTTGATTAAGTTTGAATGAATGGTTGATTTATTCGTGATTGTTTGATTCAGTTGTGTCAGGGGTTCAAAGGTTTCCATTATGAAACCAACTCACAAAAAGATAGAAAAGATAGTTGAACGCCTTAGAATTCAGCCTCTTCGAGGGGGTAACCTCCTTTATATTACAGAAATGAACAATTCTTGGATGATTCTAATGACAAAACCTCCTTTCTATATATAGGAGTCTAAGGAGTCACAATATAACCCAGCCGACCTAACAATAATAATATAAAGCCACAAAAATAACAATAGAGGGATTCTATGGGGCACAATAATAACAATATGGGGACAATAGGGGCACAATAATATTAATAAGGGATACAACTACAATAGTAATTGGGTGATCACTAGTATTATAGGGACCTAACATGCCCCTCTCCTTCAAAAAAGTGTTTTCGTCAACGCTTGGGTAGTTAAGGGTGCTTCTGTATAAAATTCTCATCCTCCCATGTGGAATCTTCAGCAGATAAGTTCTTCCACTTGATGAGATACTCCGAAATTGATCGATTGCATAGCTGTCAAGTTCTTATTTTTGTGACTGCTTCTGGTTCCAATATAATTTTTCTTTCCTCATCAAGTTCTGGCAATATTGTTTGAACTGGGAGCTTGTCGCCTATAACCTTCTTTAAACATGAAACATGGAAAACTGGGTGCAATCGAGAAGCTACAGGAAGCTCCAATTTGTATGCCATAGTACCAATCTTTTGCAACACCTTGTATGGACCATAATACTTTGGTGATAATTTATATCCTTCTTTGCTTGCTTGAGGGACATTTGCTTATATGGTTGTAGCCGTAGGAATACCCAATCACCTACATCAAAAATTCTTTCATTGCGATGTTGATCTGCTTGTTGTTTCATTCTATTCTGTGCCAACACGAGGTTATCCTTTAAGAGTTGGAGGACTTGTTGTTGATGTTCGATGTGATGTTTCACTACCTGAACCTTAGAATTTTCTCTTAAATATGATGTGATGGATGGTGGTTGATACCCATAAAGTGCCATAAATGGGGTCATTTTTGTTGTTGTATGGAAGGAAGTGTTATACCACCATTCAGCCAGAGGAAACCATTTGACCCATTGTGTCTGTTTATAAGATACAAAGCAACGAAGATATCCTTCCAAACATTTGTTTACTATCTCAGTTTGCCCATCAGATTGAGGATGATAAGATGAGCTATGAGCTAACTGAGTACAAAGACAAGAAAATAATTCTGTCCAAAAATTTCCAGTGAAAATGGGATCTCTGTCACTTACAATAATCTTTGGGTTTCCATGTAGCTTTTGAATTGTTTCCATAAATGCAGTAGAAACTGTACTCGCTTTAAATGGATGAGATAATGCACAAAAGTGTGCATACTTGGTAAGTCTATAAACTACCTCCATGATAACACTCTTTCCTTCGGACTTGGGTAAACCTGTGATAAAATCCACTGAAGCCTCCTCGCAACATTGGCTTCGAATGGATAAAGGTTGTAATAGTCCTGGGGTCTTAATTGTTTCAACTTTATTTTCTTGGCAAACCAAACATTCCGGCACAAAATTTTGAATATCCGATTTAAGGCCATCCCAAAAAAAATCCTTCTTAACCCTGTGGTAGGTTTTTAGAAATCCTGAGTGCCCTCCTAATGGAGCGGTGTGCAATTCCCTAAGAATTTCTTGTTTGAGTTGGGAATTCTTACATAGGTATAACCGATCCTTGTACCATAAAGAATCACTTTTTCAACTAAATGTATCAGATGTTTTGGAATTTTCTTCTATCTTTTGAATGAGTGCCCACACTTACTCGTCATTCTTCCATTCATCCTTTGCTTCGTTTATCCAATCTGGTTGGATAATAGAAATGGCACAAAGAAATGCTTCCACATCCTCATGCTTTCTTGAGAGTGCATCTGCCACAACATTTTTCTTCCCTTTTTTGTAGATGATTTCAAAGTCATAGCCCAACATCTTTGTGACCCATTTTATCTACTCTTTTGAAGATAATATTTGCTCTAAAAGGTATTTAAGACTATCATGATCTGTTTTTACCTTGAAGTGTCTTCCCATTAGGTAGGGTCACCATTTCTTAAGTGCATGTAGTATTGCCAAAATTTCCTTCTCATAAAATGGGTCTTTCTTCTTGCATTAAAACAACACCAATTCCATTTCTTAAGGCATCACATTCCACAATAAAGGTTTTTGTGAAGTTTGGTGTAGCTAAGACTGGTGCTTGGCACATTTCCTCTTTAATATGTTCAAAGGCCTTCGTTGCTTCTGGATTCCATGAGAATACATCTTTATTCAATAATGTTGTTACAGGTGCTGCTATTCTCCCATAATTCTTAAAAAACTTATGATAATACCCTGTCAACCCGAGAAATCCTCGTAGATGCTTTATGACTATGGGGATTTTTCCATTCCTTAATGTTTTTAATTTTGCTAGGGTCTACCTTGACACCTTCATGAGATACAATATTACCCATATATTCCACCTCTTGTACTCCAAAGTAACATTTGGAGACTTTTGCATATAATTGTTTCTCCTTCAATAGTTTGAGCACCATGTCAACATGTTGGGCATGATCCTTCCAAGACTTGTTGTAGATTAGTATATCATCAAAAAATACTAACACAAATTTTCTAAGGGTGGGTTTGAAAATGGAATTCATCAAACCTTGAAATGTAGAAGGTGCATTAGTAAGGCCAAAAGGCATGACCAAAAATTCATAATGACCCTCATGAGTTCTAAATGCTGTTTTTGGAATGTCTTCAGTCTTCATCCTGATTTGATGATATCCTGAACGAAGATCCAACTTGGTGAAGTAAATTGATCCATTGCAATTCATCCATAATCATCAATGGACAGGAATGGAAATTATCTTTAATATGAGCTTGTTGAGCTCCATTTATATCTAGGACACATGTGCCATGATCCATTCCTTCTTGTGAACCAATACTACTGGAGCAGAGAAAGAACTTTGACTAGGTTGAATTATACTAGCCTCTAGCATTTCTGCAACCATACATTCAATTTCACTCTTTTGGACATAAAGATATTGGTAAGGCCGATATTGGAGGAACACTTCCTGGAATCAAATTGATAGCATGATCATGAATAGGTGGGAGGCCTTTGGGAGTCTCAAATACCTTGGAATGATTGTCCAGGATTTTTTGGAGATTAGGGAAATGGATGACATTGATGTTGGAACCTCTAGTGAACATAATTGTGCAATTATGCCTCGTTGTTCTTTCTTTAGAAGCTTTTTCATTCCGTTAGAGCTGATTATTTTTCCTGGTTTTCTTACGATACCCCTTAATTCAACTTCCTTTCCTTTGGAAGAGAATTTCATGAAAAGTTCTTGAAAATTAAAAGCTATTGTAGCCATTGGACTCCTAGTACAACATCAGCACCACCATTGGAATGGACAGTATCGGGCTATTCAATACATATTCTCGCATGGATAGCTTGATATTATGGCACTTTCCTGAGCAATTTATGGTTCCTCCACTTGAAACCATCACTTGACACTCTGGTGTTGGATATAGGAAACAATTCAATTCCTTGGCTATCTTACAATGAATAAAATTATGGGTACTTCCCGAATCAATCAAAACTATTACCTTTTCTTCTTGATATACCCTTCTATCTTGATAGTTTGAGGAGTGGTAATTCCAACCAATGCATTACAAGATATGGTCGGTTCATTTATTCTTTTTCAGGGGTTTGTTCCTGGTGTATATCCTCTTCTTTTGACGTTTCTAGTTCCTTTTCTTCCTCCTCTTCACAATCTATGTAAAATAATTTCTTCTCGGCACACTTATGACCTTTAGTGTATTTTCTATCACAACTGTAACAAAGCCCTTTTGCTCTTTTTTTTCCAATTGTTGTGGTGTCAACCTTGTAGGTTGTGGATGGCTAGGGGCAAATACACTTCCATCTTTATGATTGTGAGTGGTAGGCTTCCTTGTTGCCATAATTTTGCTTTCCATTTTTCTTGGCAACCTGAATGCCTTCTCCAATGAATCTGGTTCCCAAAGGTGAACTTCATGTTGGATGTTATCTTTTAAATTCCCTATGAACACATCAATCCTATGCTCCTCTGGAATATCTTTTACCCTTATATTCAATTTTTGAAAGTCCTCAATGTTCTTCATCATTGAACCCTTTTGTTTGAGATTTATAAATTGGCTAAAAAAAGTGTTGCTTTCTGTATCCTCATAATGTGCTATCATTTCATCCGTAAAAATAGCCCAAGTGACATTTTTTTTACAAGAGCAAAGCCATCGATACCATACAAACTAATTTGGTTCCAAATATAAAGTTGTGATGCGTACCTTTTGTGTGTTTTGCACATTATGGAGATCGAAAAATTGCTCCATTTGTAGTATCCATGTTACAGGATCCTTGCCATCAAAATTCTTCATATAGATATTTGTAACATAGTGGTTCTTCGATCCAATTTTAGAGTCTATGAAATCATTATTAACATTTATTTTGTTCTCATCATGAGTTTCATTTGCTACCTTTCGTCATTAGTAAGCATTTCTTGTAGAAACTTTGTCAAATCTGTCTTCAAATCTTCCATGCCTATCTTCAAATCGCCCATCTTAGTTTCCATGCCATCCATATTAGATTCCATGCCATCCATCTTAGCTTCCACGTCATTCATCTTAGATTCTGCGCCTTTCTTTAAACCATCCATCTTAGCTTCCACGCCTTTCTTTAAACCATCTATCTTAGCTTCCACGCCTTTCTTTAAACCATCCATCTTAGCTTCTACGTCTTTCTTTAAATCATCCATCTTAGCTTCTATTACTTTTTGTGTGAGTGACATTTTTTGTACTTTGTCTTGTAATTTTGATATATCATGTTGCATTTCTTCCTCTTCTTCATGAGTCATGCTAGAGTTTTCAGGTTTCTTACTAGATGTTTCCATTTTCTTTCTTCGAGGCATCAATTACCGATAATAATTTTTCACTATGCCATTTGAATTCCTTCAAACTAATTTTTCAAACCAAGCTTATGAAAAAATATAAAAAAAACTACGCACCTTTTTTTCACTTTGTAGGAACTTAATATTGAATCTGATGTATTTATGTAATTTTGGATCTTCAAGGTCTGAAATTTCTTCCTACGGTAACCCTCTGAGTAATATTTCTAACTCTGCAAGTCTGATTAGGATTGGATTCTCCAATGAAGAGTTATGACAAATCTCCCACGATGACCTGAATATAGACTTTTTCAGTAGAGAAAACTTGTACGACATGCCGCTGGTCACTGTTTCGCTATTAGGTTCTGAAAATGGTACCCAAAAAACTACAGTCTGTTCTCTTTATACAACTTCTTACTAAAATTCAATCTGATGCTCAGAGAGAAAGTTATGATGATTTTCCCAAGGTGACCTATTTGGAACATAATTCGGGGGTTTGCAAAAACCCTAACTTCCTTAGATTATATCTCCAAAAATGTAGTGAGACAGGATCTGAAATTTGGAGCCACGGTTCAGACTGATTTCCTCTCAAATGAGTTTTTTTTTTTAGCTTCTGAAACTTCGTAGCGAAAGAGTTATAGCGAACATTCCACAATGACCTATTTTAGATGAAATTATGGAGCTTGCAACAACTCTAAATTCCTCAAATCATATCTCCGAAAATATAGGGAGACAAGATCTGAAATCTGGTCCCGAGGTTCAGTGCGATTTCTTCCCAAATGCGTTTTTTTTTCTCTTTTGAGATGTTGCAAAAAAAGGTTATAGCGAAAATTCCACGATGACCTGTTTGGAGCAGCGAAATCCTAGAATCCAAAGCTCTAATACCAAATGTTATGAAACCAGCTCACAAAAAGATAGAATTGATAGATCATTGCCTTAGAATTCAGCCTCTTCAAGGGGGAAACCTCCTTTACATTACACAAATGAACAATTCTTGGATGATTCAAATGACAAAACCTTTTTTCTATATATAGGAGTCTAAGGGGACACAATATAACCAAGCCGACCTAACAATAATAATATAAAGGCACAAAAATAACGATAGTGGGATTCTATGGGGCACAATAATAACAATATGGGGACAATAAGGGCACAACAATAACAATAAGAGATACAATGACAATAGAAATGGGGGAATCACTAGTATTATAAGGACTTAACAAATAACCATCGACATATGCTACCTTCTAATACTGGTTCGTTTACTAAGTACTTAAGTGCATAATGGTCTGTGAAAAACATGAAAAATGCTCCCAACAAGTAATGCCTGAACTGCTGCAGAGAATAGACCATGGCCAAGGCCTCCCTCTCTATTTTCATATAATTCCTTTCTGCAGTTGACAACTTTCTGCTAGCATAATACACCAAGTGATCCATATTTCTTTCCCTTGGTTGCGCTAAGACTGCTCCTAGCACAATCCCTAATGCATCAATATGCGCATGAAACATTTTGTTCCAATATGGATAAACAAGGATCGTGGTGCTTAGCAGTTTCTCTTTCAATTTATTCAATGTTGCTTGACATTCCTCAGTCCAAACGAACACTTCTGTCCTTTTCAGTAATTCCTCCATTGGGGTTGGTTGTGGGTGCAGGCATGGAGGCGGCTGCATAGAATCACCCTGTCAACCCCCGGGAAGGGTTAGCCATGGGCGCGGAAGGGGAGGCAGCTACATGCACCCCACCTCCCCGCCCACCCTCGCGGCCAACCTTGCCCAGGGGTGCACGAAATTTTTTTTTTAATTTTTTGTGTAAGTTTTTTTTAATTTTTTTTCTACTTTTTTTTTTAATTTTTTAAAAAAAATTAGTTATTTATTGTTTTATTTTGATTTTTTTTAATTTTTTTGTTTTGATTTTTTTTAATTGTTCTTTTTTTTAATTCAATATACTTTTTTTTTAATGTTTTTTTTCCAGTGGAAAAATCGTAATCTTTCATTAAGTGGAAAAATTACATATAGTAGATTCCTGAGGAATATGTGAGAACTATTGGTCCATGATCATTTTGAATCAAGGTATGTCAAAATATGAATGGTCAAGCCATTTCCTGTACATATTCAGACTATTTGTCTATATAGCAACAAAAAATAAATATATACATGTTTTGGATTAAACTATGATAAAACAACAAAAAAATATATATAGTTAGGGCCTTTCCACCCTATGGTAATCCTGGTCTATATATGGCCTGTGGTGGTATTGGTAGAAATATGCTCCCATTTGTTCATAGATTATCCACAAGCTTCAGGGTAGTAGTGAGCCCTCCTTGGAAAGTCTATCAGCATCTTCATTATATTCTCTTTTCTCCCTTGCGTGATGTAGTCCAATTGTTCCATGCTTAGAGAATAGAAGAGGCTTACCATGCATTTTGCATAGAGAGATGTTGTGTTGTAGCTTTCCAGAATTGAATGATAGTCGGACAGAGTAAAAACAGGTGCTCATTGGTTTCAGAGTCTTGTTTGCAGACAATGCACCAGATCGGTCCGTGAATAGATTTGTGCATAAGGGCATCACCTGTAGGATTTTTGTTACATAAGACACTCCACATGAAGAGGCATGCCCGGGGAGGAGTTTTCATTTTCCAGATCTGTTGCCACCATGCTTTAGTAAGTGTAGACTTGCGGTCCAAGAGAAGATGGTTGTAGCCCAGTTTTGGGGTGTATTTCCCATGATCAGCTGGAATCCATACTAGTACATTTGGGTCATGATTTAGATTCACATGAGCTTCAGAAAAAGCCGATAGATATGAATCCCAAGACTGATGCCACTGTATAGGAATGTCCATTTCAGGTGTTGTCCTCCAATTCTGTCTGAAAATAGTGTTGTGCTCATGATCAGCAATATGTGCAATCGTCGTGATATTTCTATGATGAAGGTATTGAATGAGATCAGGTGGAAATTGATATCTATTTGCCCCTCCTATCCATGGATCAATACCAATGCCAATAGATGCTCCATTGTTAATGCGCCATGCCAAGCCTGATCCGATGAAAGGTATCGTTTGTAGGATTGCTTTCCATACTATGGAAATTCCCACACGAGGCCAGTCTTGTAAACATACCCAGTCCAATATTTGTTGAGGCCAAATGTATTTGTGGTATGACACAGTCGTCCATAGATTCTGTGAAGTGAGAAGGGACCAACTCATCTTGGCTGCAAGAACTTGGGAAAAAACAGACAGGTCTTTTAACCCCCACCCCCCCCTCCTTTTTTGGCATTGCAATTTTCATTTAGCTTACCCAAGAAAAAGTACTTCCTTCCTTTTGTCCATTCCATAGATATCGACAGCATATCTATTGGATGCATTCAAGTATTCCCTGAGGGATCCAGGTGAGTGACATCCAATATACAGGAGTGGCTTCCAGTACTGATTTTATCAGGACAAGGTGCCCAGCTCTTGGTAGAAACCTATGATTCCAAATATTCAATCTCTTCTCGATTTTAATTACTAAGCAGATCCAGTTAGCAATCCGGTAACTCTGGGGTTTGATCCTAAAACCCAAGTATTTCATACCATCCGAGAGATTGTGCAATTGATAATGAAAAACTGGAGGGTTGCTCTATCCTCTTGAGGGGTGGTGTGAGACAGAGTAATAGTAAATTTGGTCTGATTTGTAGCCATACTAGTGGCTTTTTCAAAGAGAATAAGTATGTCATGGAAGGAGGTAGAATCCCTGATGATGCCATCCAGGAATATCATAACATCATCAATGAAGAGGAGATGTGTGAGATGGAAGAGTTCATTCATTTTCAATCCTTTGAGTCTGCCTTCCTTTTTGCGGTGCTAACGAGCCCACTGAGACCTTCCATCACTATTAGAAATAGAAGGGTAGACAGAGGGAATCCTTGTCGAAGTCCATGTTTGGCATGAAAGAAATGGGATGCAGAGCCATTAATAAGTGCACTGAAGGATGTCGAAGTTATGCAGCAAATAATCTAGTCTGTGAAAGCCAAATGGAAACCTAAGTGGATCAGGATCATCTTAATGAAGATCCAGCTAACACGATCAAAAGCCTTAGCAAGATCTATCTTGAGGATAATGCTTTTTAGATTTCTAGATTTGATAGAGTGAATGGCTTCCTGGGCTGTGCCTATGGCCTCATGGATCTGTCTATTTTGGAGAAAGGCAAATTGCTCAGGAGAAATGTGATGGGAGAGTATAGGGTGGTGTCAATTTGCAATGATTTTGTATAGGGTATTGCAAAGAGAGATGGGACGGAAATCATTGAAGGATGCAGGTGAGTCAGATTTTGGTATAACAGCAATGAAGGTGGCATTGATAGCCTCATACATCTTTCCACAGGCCATGCACCCTTCAACTACATTGAGTAGATCATTCCCAATGAGGTCAAAAAAGGCTAAGTAGAATTCAATGGGCCAACCATCTGGACTAGGGCTTTTATCTTTTTGAAACCATTTTAAAGTCCCTTCAAGTTCATCTCTGGTGACGAGAGAGGTTAGCTCAGCTACTACTTCCGGATCAACAAAGCTTTGGAATTGCCCTGCTACTTGAATGATATCAGCTAGGTTTGAGAGATGTGGCTCCTTGTAGAGTTGTTTGAAGTGTGAGATACCCAACTGAGATAATTGATTGAACGTTTTTGCAATACTTCCATTCGATGTGGGCATTTTCCATATGGTGTTGGAGGCTTTTCTTCACTTGGAAAAGTTTTGGAAGTACCTTGTGTTCTCATCCCCTGCTTTGAGCCAGATTGCACGTTTCTTGAGTCTCCAGGTTTCCTCTCATTCCTTCAGAATTCTGGCTCTTTGATTTTCTAGCTCAATTAGATTTGACTTGGCTTCAGCACTTAAGAAACCCTTGTTATGGTCATCCATAAGGTACACCAAGGATGATTCAACAGAGGTGAGAGTATGGGCATCCCTTTGGAGTTTTTCCTTTGCCGACTTGATAGTGAGCTTCTTAAGATGCAGAAGGCTTTGACAGAATTCTTCAGCCCAAGTGTGTCCTTGGGAGGGAGGGTTTTGCATCCAGTAGTCTGAAACCATATTTATTTAGGAGGGATCCAGAAGCCAAGATGAATTGAATTTAAATGGGGCTTTGGGCTTAATAGGAGGACCATATATTTCAAGGTAGATAGGCAAGTGGTCAGAGATGCCTCCGGTTCCAACCCACTGCTTTGTATCATCATATTTTTAAGGAAGAAATGGTCCAGTCTTCTAGCGAGGGCTGCCTCACCAAATCTTCTGTTCCTCCATGTTGGCAGGGGTCTATTCATAGTTATATCTGTGAGGTGAGCTTGATCAAGAAGGTTTTCCATGATATCAGAGAGTGGGTCAATCTGTGTCGATGATCACCAAGACTCACTATATCCAATGGAAAAATTTAGGTCCCCGCCTAAGATAAGATTGTCTAGTGAGGTAAGAGAGAGACTTAGGAGTTGATTCCAGAAAGCCTCCCGTCCTTGACACGGCCCATAAACATTTATAACACGAAGATCCATACCCAGCTTAGCAGAAAAAAATTCAATACCAATGAACCCCTTTCCTCCCCAAGCCAACTTTAGGTTTATGGTTCGGGGATTATATCCCGAGGCCAATCCACCTAATCGTCCAACAGCATCTAGAGCAAGGAATTCCCATCCTAGGCTTAAATTTTGTAGAATCTGAATGATGTGTTGGGCTTCACAAGGGTTTCTTGAAGAAGGATAATTTCTACAGGCTTAGCAGTAAATAGCCTGCATAGGGCTAGCTTTTTGGGCGAGCTAGCCATACCCCTGCAGTTGAAAGATAGGCATTTCATGGGGGAACCATGTCATGGCTATTCTTCGCTCTAAGAACCTGATCTAATGAATTTTTCCTTCCCGAAACCACCTCAGCACCAGCCCAAGAATTGCATGCGAAAGGTAAGATTTGCGACCACAAAGGGGTTTGATAGTTGAAGAGGGGAGGGACAGGCCAAGACTAGAGAGAGTTGGATGTGAACCCCCAAAGGGAGGGCATGTTCATAGGTTATATGGATGTGGGGGAGCCGAGGGAGGTGATGATGGGGAAGACGTGGCCTCCAGTTGAATGGTAGGAGAAGAGGTGGAGTAAACCAAGTGATGGGGGGGTAGGAGGCAAGGAGTTGATGGGGGGGTGGAACGATCTTGAACCGATGCATTATGCAGATGTTGTGCATAAAATGCATAAGCATAAGATAGAACAGGGGAAGAGGGGAGAGGAGTACCCGATGTTCAAGCCGCTTCCATTGCTGCCCTGGCTCGAGTCAGAGGCGGAGATGGGGGACACGAAGAATTGCCTATAGATTGTTAGACTAGTTGGGATGGGGTCGCCTTCTGAGATGGTGTAGGTACTGCAGATGGATTCTTCCTGGGGATGTCAGGGGTTTCCTTACTAGTGCCTACCTCCTTTCCCATAGCTGCTTCCGGGGGTTTCGAGACCAGAGGACATTCCTTATACAGATGCCTGACCTTATGGTACCGTCGGCATCTAAATGGCACACCCTCATAATCAAGGATTTGAACCCTAGTAAAATTATGCCATTGCAGGGTAATTTTTTCTTCCAGACCCTCCCAAGTGTCCAGATGCACTAGAATGCAAGCTAGGGTTCAATTTTTGGACTGTACTATGGATTTGTCATAATCCAGGAAGGTTCCAAGGGTATTCCCGATCCTCACAAACACTTCTTCAGACCAGTACTGGAGTGGTAAGCCTAGTAACCGTACCCATAGGGGTCCAGCTCCTATCTACTCTCTTTTCAGATTGAAGAGAGGGCTCCATCTTTTGAGCATTACCGGAGCCGTTTCGATATGCCCAAATCATGCAAGAGCTAGGTTTGTGTATTCTTCAAGGGCAAAATGAAGTGCAAACCACCCTCGAGGCAGTATCTGAACATCTGGGAGGTGTATGAAAATCTGTCCCCAGATCTCTTTAACCCACAACCCCAATCACTTCGCCGTGTAGGTTCTTCCATGAACCCTGCCCACCAGAACTCTCCCTGCTTTGTCGACAACTTCACCCATGGTGAGTCCTTCGCCAAACTTAATGGTGTAATCCTTGTCAGATGCCTTGACGCACCTTGCTTTCCTCTTCCCTGTATGTGGCGTAGTAGGGTGATCCTGTAACGGATCCGAGGGGCTATTTTCTTATGGGTGTGGTTCCACCGACCTAGCTCAGATTACCGGGGTGTCGAAACAGCCAGAAGGAGGAGTTATGTCCTGAGTTATCTCACAGCGCCTGGGGTGGTTAGAGGTCTTATGTGTCCCAGCGGCCGCATCAGGGTCGGTTCCCGGGCGAGATGAAGGATTCTTTGAAAAACAGTGGTCAATAGGGGGCATAGGGTCAAAGAGAGGGGACGAATAGGTAGCCAGAAGATTTAGGGTACTAGGAGACAGTGGCGGGCAATCTAGAGTGGGTGAGTCGATGGAGAGGGTCCCAATGTGTAGGGTGGAGACCGTAAGCTCGGGGAGGGAGACAGCCAACGTCGAATTCGAGTTGGACAGTGCAGAGGAAACGGGAACCGATCTAGGGTTTGGGTTATAGAAGATAGCCTACTCCGGGTAAGGATCTGGCAAGTAATCCACGACGTCCAGCTCCATACCCTCCATGCTAAATCTTTGAACGATAGACCGACCGTTACCGTCGACAGTTGGAAGAAGGTGCAAGCGAGAAACAACGGGTTGCAGATGTTGTGCGGATTTAAAAAAATGTTTTGTATTTAAAAATAAAAATAAAAAAATATCTCAAAAAAAGACTCTAATTTAAAATATATATATATATATATATATATATATATATATATATAGATATATATATATATTATTAAATAAAAAAAATTGTTTTTTTTTTTATTTTGTTAATTTAATTTTTCTGTTAAATTATATTTATTCTTTTATTTTTTTTTACTTACTTTATGATTTTTTTTTATTTTTTATATTTTTAAAATTTTTTGTTTAAATTTTTAATAATTATTAAGTTAATTTTATGTTATTTTTTACAATTTTTATGGTTTTTTTTTCTTTTTTTTTATAGTTGAATTTTTTTGTCATGTTTTAAGCTTTTTTTATGCTTTTTTTTCTTGTTATTAGTGTGTGTGTGTGTGTGTGTGTGTTGTGTGTGTTTTTTATTATATTTTTTTTCTATATTGAATTCTTGTGTGTTTGTATTATTTTTTATGTTTTTTTTCACTTTTTAATTTTTACAAACATTTAAAAAAAAAACTTTGTATTATTTTTTGTGTTTTTTTTTGTTTGTTTTTTTTTTCAATATTTGAATTTTTTGTTTTCTTTTTTATTATTTTTGTGTTTCTTTTTTATTGTTTTTTTATTTTTTTCAAATATTTAAAATTTGCTTTCTTTTTATTTATTTTTTTGTGGTTTTCTTTCATTGTTTTTTCTTTTTAACAATATTAAAAAAAAAACAAATTCTTTTGTATTATTTTTTTGTGTTCTTTTTTTTATTGTTTTTTTTTTCAATATCTAAATTTTTGTTTTCTTTTGTATTTTTCATTTATATTTCTTTAAACATTTACTTTTCTATTTTGGTTTTTATTTTCATTTTTTTCTATAGGGTTTGTCTCGATGCTCGTCTAACACTCTGATTCCATTATGCGCAATTTGAGAGTTGACTTTAAAATATTCGCTATAATGAATCCAGTCTGCCCCCACAATGTATCAATTTCATGGTTGGTCTTTAAGTTTTTATTACAACGGCTCGAGTTCACCTACACAGCGCGTCAATTTGATGGTTGATTTATAATTTTTTGTTGCAATGTATCGAGTTGTCTTAGGCTAAGATTTTAAAATCACTATATATATTGCATTTAAAAAATAAATTACCCTTCAATGTTCATTTTTAAAGTTTTTTGTTATAAACTTTTTTCATAATGTCAAGCTTGAAATGTTTTAAAAACTTGAGATTTTTTTGTAGTCATAATCTTTTGTTTTAACTACATGGTTGAAAAATTGTCAAGACTTTAATGTTTTCCTAAGTCACAATATTTTATCTTTAATGCTATGGTCGTAAACAACTACAATTTCAAGGCTTTTTAGAGTCAAGATATTTTATCTTTAACAACATGGATGGAAATAGTTGGAATTATTAGGATTTGAAACATGATATTTTATCTTTAACATCATTGTTGGGTTGTGTTGTATTGTTTCCATGACTAGCCTACATAGTTAACTGGGGTCTTAAAGGGGAGGCGAAGCCCCCCCTTCTTTGCACCGATTGCGCAGTGGGGGGGTCACAGGGGGTTTGAGGGGGTCAAGTAGCCTCCCCTCGGGGAATTTTTTTGGACCCTATATTAGGTTGGGTGGACCTACCTATGGTTTTGTGCATGGTTTTCACACATGGTTCTGGACGTGATGGTTTTTGGTCCATGGTATTGGATGCTTGGGCATGTATAAATATGTATTATAACATTGAAAGGAATATAATGAAAAATAAAGCTAGTAGTCCCAGTTTTGAGATCCAGGGGAAAATCTCTATGTATATGTGTTTTATGTGTTATGCTCTCGCATTGTTTATTTTCTATGTTTTAGAATTCTTATGCAAGTAATTTATGTACGGGGTTAAAACCTACATTTGGTATCAAAGGTGTTTTGGCTTAAAGGGGACACCTTTGTTGCTGAGGGGTTTCACTCGGGCCTATGGTAGACCCTGTTGAGTCGAAGATCTGTGGGATCGATTTTGGTGGCGAAAGAATATGGCAAGCAGTGGAAAAATAGAGATCAAGAAATGTAATGGTCAAATTTTTGAGTTGTGGAAACTCAAGATGGAGGATCTGTTGGTGGATAAAGATAAGTGGATCGTGGTAGATCTAGGTATTAAACCAACAAGAGTGTTTGATGAAGAATGGAAGAAGTTGGATCGGAAGGCAAAGATCACAATATGATTGTGCGTCTCAGATTCAATATTGTTGAATGTATCAGGGGAAGCTATGACTGAGGCTTTGTGGGACAAGTTAGGGACTTTGTACCAATCTAAATCTCTAGTGAATAAACTGTTCCTATGGAAAAAGTTGTATAACCTGAGGATGAAAGTTGGAGACTAGGTGATAGAGCATCTGAATGTAATTAATACAGTGGTAAGTCAGTGATTATCTGTTAATATTAAAATTTCAGATGAAGATAAGTGCATTAGTTTGTTGTGTTCTCTACCAAATTCGTGGGATAGTATGGTTATTACAATAGGTAACAATGCAATTGCCTTGCAGTTTGATGAAATAGTCTCATGCTTGCTGACGGAGGAGATGAGACGAAAAATATGGAGAGCCAGAATGGTGATGCCTTGTCTGTACGAGGACGGTCCCAGAATAGAAACAAAAATAAGTCATCGAGTGGGAGCTCTAAATCTAGAGGGAGATTTAAATCTCCAAGAAAACCTGTAAAGGTGGTGTGCTAGAAATTCGAAAAGGAAGGGCACTACAAAAGGGACTGTAAACCTAAAGCTCCTTGTAGGTTTTAATCCTGTACAGAAATTACCTACACATGAATTCGAAAACACATAAAATAAACAATGCGAGAATATAACACATAAAACACATATACACAGAGATTTTCCCTTGGATCCCAAAACCGGGACTACCAGCTTGATTTTTCATTATGTTCCTTTCAATGTTACAATACATATTTATACATGTCGAAGCATCCAATACCATGGACCGAAAACCATCGTGTCAAAAACCATGGACGAAAAACCATCGCATCCAAAACCATGTGCAAAAATCATGCACAAAACTATAGGTAGGTCCGCCCAACCTAATATAGGGTCCAAAAGCAAAATTTTCTAGGGCGCTGCCCTGGACCCCATAGTGGGGGCCTACCCACACCCCTCAAACCCCCTGTGATCCCCCTGCTACTCAATCGACATAACGAAGGGGGGGGGGGGGCTCCGTCCTGCCTCTAACCCCCCAGTTAACCACGTGGGCTAGTCGTGGAAAGGATATAACACAACCCAACATTCTCCCACTTGTTGTTTTATTTCCATAGGGGGGCACAAGAGAGCTTAGCCATTTATCTAGCCCTACAATGCCCATTATTTCTCTACACAACTTCTCAGAGCTCACAAATTTTGTCAATGCATCTGCAGTATTCTTCAAAGTGTCCCCCTTTACCAGCAACACCTTTTTGTCTTCTATCATATCCCTCACAAAGTGATATTGAACATCAATGTGCTTTGTCTTTGAATGATAAGCAGGGTTCTTTGCCAAGAAAATTGCACTTTGGCTGTCACAGTCTATCCTTATAGCTCCCCTATACTAACCCCATACTTGAACACAATATTTGCAACCAAACTGCTTCCTTGCTTGCATGAGTGGCTGCCTGTATTCTGCCATCTGTAAGTTGAATAGTGGCCCATCTACAAAATTGGTTTCTTACTCCATCCAACTGACTGCAACATCCAAAATAGGTTAAACCACAAACCCACTTTAGATCTCTCCTGATCCAGATCTCCCAGCCAGTCTGCAATCAACAAAGACATGGAAAATATCCAACACTCCTATCCAATCCCTGGTCTTTCCTTGGTAGCAACAAAACCATAAATCAAATATGCCAGACGCAAATACCGTAACACCGCTTCACTGCTGTCCACTGTCCTTCCACTGTTTTGACGATAAAACCTGCTCAAGTACTCCCATTGCATTGCAATGTCTGGTCTTAAGTAAGACATGCAATACATCAAGCTACCGACTGCACTTGCATATGGAACATGGGACATGTCCTCTTCCTCTTCTTGTGTCTTGGGACACTGTTCAGCAGATAACCTCAAACCTACAGGAATAGGAACCTTCACCGGTTTACTATCCTGCATATTAAACCTCTGCAATATTGTCTCGACATACTTCCTCTGGTTAACCAGAGCTTCCTCTTTGCCCGATCTCTTTTAATTTCCATGCCCAAAATATAGTTTGCAGCACCGAGATCTTTCATGTCGAATTTGGAGGACAATTGGGTCTTCAAATCCTGGATAATTTCTTTGTCATTTCCAACCAACAACATATCATCCACATACAAGACCAGATAAATAACACGGTCACCAATTAATTTAAAAATACACACAATGATCTGCTTTGCTTCTGGTGAAGCCAAGTCCCTGTATAAATGTATCAAATTTCTGATACCACATCCTTGGTGACTGTTTTAACCCATACAGAGACTTCTTTAACTTGCATCCTAGTTCTTTCTTACCCTTCACCGCAAAGCCTTTAGGTTGCTTCATGTAGATTTCCTCTTCCAAATTCCCATGAAGAAATGTTGTCTTCACATCCATCTGTTCTACCTCAAAATCAAAAGCAGCAACAACAGATAAAAGTAATCTAATAGAAGTTACCTTGGCAACAGGAGAAAAAATATCACCAAAATCATTTCCCGGCACCTGGGAATAACCTTTTGCTACCAACCGAGCTTTGTATTTCTCCACCTTCCCTTCTGCATTTGTCTTCTTCTTGAACACCCATTTGCTGCCAATGGGTTTCCTTCCAGCCGGCAACTACACCAGATCCCAAGCCTCATTTTTGTGCAAAGATGCCATTTCATCAACCATGGCCTCTTTCCAGAGTTTTCCATCCTCTGAATCCACTGCTTCCTTCACAGTTCTCGGATCATCATCAGTAACAGACAAGCAAAGTTTGAACAGAAAGCAGATGGACTATACCTTTCTGACTGCCTTCTTTCTCGAGCTGATCTTCTCACAGCCGGAGTTTGTGGCTCTTCATCTTTTGATTCCTCCTC
>APFE030278588.1:50708-74830 GCA_000404065.3 Pinus taeda
CATCTGAGGTGGTTTTCACCTCTGCAGAAGGAGCATCATCAGATCCCTTTCCTTTGTCAGGAGCTTTAGATTTACAATCCCTTTTGTAGTGCCCTTCCTTTCCGCATTTCTAGCACACCACCTTTACAGGTTTTCTTGGAGATTTAGATCTCCCTATAGATTTAGATCTCCCACTCGATGAATTATTTTTGTTTATGTTCTAGGACCATCCTCGTACAGACAAGGCATCACCATTATGTCTCTCCATATTTTTTTGTCTCATCTCCTTTGTCAGCAAGGATGAGGTTATTTCATCAAACTGCAAGGCATTTGCATTGCTACCTATTGCAATAACCAGACTATCCCACAATTCTGGTAGAGAACACAACAAACTGATGCACTTATCTTCATTTGAAGTTTTAATATCAACAGACAATAACTGACTTACCAACATATTAAATGTGTTTAGATGTTTTGTCACTGAGTCTCCATCTTTCATCCTCATGTTATACAACTTTTTCCGTAGGAATAGTTTATTCACCAGAGACTTAGATTGGTACAAAGTCCCTAACTTGTCCCACAAAGCCTTTGTCGTATCTTCCCCTGATACATTCAGCAATACTGAATCTGAGACACACAATCATATTGTGCTCTTAGCCTTCCGATCCAACTTCTTCCATTCTTCTTCAGACACTCCCATTGGTTTAGTACCTACATCTACCATGACCCACTGATCTTCATCCACCAACAGATCCTCCATCTTGAGTTCCATAACTCAAAACTCTAACCATTAAATTTCTCGATCTCTATCTTTCCACTTCTCACCATCTTCTTTCACCACCAAAATCGATCCCGTAGATCTCCCACTGAACAGGGTCTACCACAGGCCTGAGCAAAACCCCTCAGCAACAAAGGTGTCCCCTTGAAGCCAAAACAACTTTGATACTAAATGTATGTTTAAACCCTGTACAGAAATTACCTGCATGCAAATTCTAAAACACAGAAAATAAAAAATGCAAGAGCATAACACATAAAACCCATATACATAGAGATTTTTCCCTGGATCCCAAAACCAGGACTACCAGCTTGATTTTTCATTATGTTCCTTTCAATGTTACTATACATATTTATACATGTCAAAGCATCCAATACCATGGACAAAAAACCATCGTGTCTAAAACTATGTGTGAAAATCATGCACAAAACCATAGGTAGGTCTGCCCAATCTAATATAGGGTCCAAAAACAAAATTTTCCAGGGCGCTGTCTGCACTCCTCAAACCCCCTGTGACCCCCCCCACTACGCAATTGCCACGACGAAGGGGGGGGCTCCTCCCCCCTCTAACCTCTCAGTTAACTACATGGGCTAGTCGTGGAAAGAATATAATACAACGCAACACTCCTGACAAAGGAAATGGATCTGATGGTGCTCCTTCTGCAGAGGCGAAAACTACCTCAGATGAAGGTGGGGATGTGTACTTGGCTTCTTCAAGTACACATGTAGATCATGAGGCATGGTTGATTGATTCAGGTGCATCCTTTCACTTCACTTCCCATAGATAGTGGTTCTGCAAGTATGAGAAATATGATGGTGTTGATGTCTTCTTGGGGGATGACAAGAATGTTAGAATCGTTGGTTGCGGAAAAGTAAAGTTGAAGTTGCAAGGTGGAAGGGTTAGAACACTTCTGAGTGTTCTAAATATTACTGCATTGGCCAGAAATCTGATTTCTCTAAGCAAGCTGAATGTTGCAGGTGTAAAAACAGTGTTCGAGAATGATACTTGCAAGATGGTTCAGGGAGCACTGGTATTGATGCGGGGAGTTCGGATTGGAACTCTGTACAAGTTGCAAGGTAGCACTATTATTGATGGGTGCAACAGTTTTGTGGTTCCTGAAAGTAGAGCAGAAAATATAGTGGTCTTAGGAGATAAGACCATGTTGTGCCATCAAAGGCTTGGACATATCAGAGAGAAGGGCCTTCGAATACTTCATGGTAAAGGTATGGTAGAAGGTATGAGTAATAGCTCTCTGGATTTTGATTTCTGTGAAAATTGTGTATATGGGAAGCAGAATCGAGTGAGTTTCCCCTCTGGTGGTAAGACAGCAGAACATATATTAGAGCTTGTGCACAGTGATGTTTTTAGACTTGTGAAGGTTCCATCACTGGGTAAGTCTATGTATATGTATCATTTATAGATGAATTCTCAGGAATACATGGATATATTTCCTTAAGAAGAAATCTGAAGTCTTTGACATGTTTAAAGAACTTAAGGCTATGGTGGAAAACTAGATAGAGAAAAAGATAAAGGTGTTGAGATCAAATAACTATGGAGAGTTTTGCAGCAAGGAATTTGAATAAATCTATAATAAGTGTGGTATAGCACGGAAGAAGACTACTCCATACACACCTGATAAAAATGGAGTTGCAGAAAGAATGAACAAGACGTTGATGGAAAGGGCAAGAAGCATGCTCATTGATGTCAGGTTATGATAGGAATTTTGGGCAGAGGCAATGGAGACAGCATGTTACGTGATCAACAGATCACCTTCATCAGCGTTGGAGGATAAGACTCCACAAGAGGTGTGGATTGGTAAGAAACCCTCTCTTTCACATCTGAGGGTATTTGGATGTGATGCATATGTACATGTTTTGAAGGAGAAAAGAACCAAGTTGGATAGTAAATCTAAAAAGTGCATCTTTATTGGATATAAGGATAGTTTAAAGGGTGATAAGCTTTGGAACCCAGTAACAAGGAAGGTTGTGTACAGCTAAGATGTGGTGTTCGGAGAGGTGAAAGATGTTATTAAACATGAATTCCAACCAAAGGAACCTGAGAAGATATAGTTTGAGCTTAAGGAGGAAGAATCAGACTCTGTAGTAGAAGAGGAATCAGAAGATGAAGAGCCACAAAATCTGGGTGTGAGAAGATCAGTTCGATAAAGAAGGCAACCAGAAAGGTATATTCCATCTTTTTCCTGTTCAAATTTTTCTTTATCTACTACTGATGATGATCCCAGAACTATGAAGGAAGCAGTAGATTCAGAGGATGGAAAACTCTAGAAAGAGGCCATGGTTGATGAAATGGCATCTTTGCACAAAAATGAGGCTTGGGATTTGGTGGAGTTGTTGGCTAGAATGAAACCCATTGGTAGCAAATGGGTGTTCAAGAAGTAGACAAATGCAGAAGCAAAGGTGGAGAAATACAAAACTTGGTTGGTAGAAAAACGTTATTCCCAGATGCCGAGAATTGATTTTGGTGATATTTTTTCTCCTATTGCCAAGGTAGCTTCTATTAGATTAATTTTATCTATTATTGATTCTTTTGATTTTGAGGTAAAACAGATGGATGTGAAGACAACATTTCTTGACGGCGATCTGGAAGAGGAGATCTACATGAAGCAACCTGAAGGCTTTGTGGTGAAGGGTAAGAAATAACTGGTCTGCAAGTTAAAGAAGTCTTTGTATGGGTTAAAAGAGTCACTAAGAATGTGGTATCAGAAATTTGATACATTTATACGAGGACTTGGCTTCACCAGAAGCAAAGTAGATCACTGTGTGTATCTTAGATTAATTGGTGACCGTGTTATCCATCTAGTCTTGTATGTGGATGATATGTTGTTGGTTGGAAATGACAAAGAAATTATCCAGGATTTGAAGACCCAATTGTCCTCCAAATTTGACCTGAAAGATCTTGGTGCTGCAAACTATATTTTGGGCATGGAAATTCAAAGAGATCGGGCAAAGAGGAAGCTCTAGTTAAACACAAGGAAGTATGTCGAGACAATACTATAGAGGTTTAATATGCATGATAGTAAACCGGTGAAGGTTCCTATTCCTATAGGTGTAAAGTTATCGGTTGAATAGTGTCCCAAGACATAAGAAGAGGAAGAGGACATGTCCCGTGTTCCATATGCAAGTGCAGTTGGTAGCCTAATGTATGCGATGGTCTATACTAGACAACACATTGCACATGTAGTGGGAGTACTGAGCAAGTTTATGTCAAAACCAAGAAAGGAGCATTGGACATCATTGAAGTGGGTCTTCAGGTATTTGCATGGCACTAGTGATTATGGTTTGTGCTACCAAGAAAGACCACAATTGGATAGAGTTTTGAACATTCGTGGCTTTGTTGATGCAAACTGGGTTAGAGATCTGGATCAAAGAAGATCTACAAGTGGGTATGTGTTTAACCTATTTGGAGGTGCAGTCAGTTGGATGAAAAAGAAACAATCTGTAGTGGCACTATCAACTACAGAGGCAGAGTACATGGCAGCCACTCATGCAACCAAGAAAGCAGTTTGGTTGCAAAGATTGTGTTCAAGTATGGGGTTAGTAAAGGGAGTTATAAGGACAGACTTTGATAGCCAAAGTGAAATTTTCTTGGCAAAGAACCCTACTTACCATTCAAAGACAAAGCACATTGATGTTCAATATCACTTTGTGAGGGATATGATAGAAGACAAAAAGGTGTTGCTAGTAAAGGTGGACACTTTGAAGAATACTACAGATGCATTGAAAAAATATATGAGCTCTGAGAAGTTCTCTTGGTGTAGAGAAACAATGGGCGTTGCAGTGCTGGATAAATGAGTAAGCTCTCCTGTGGCCCCCCATCAAAAGAAAACAACAAGTGGGAGAATGTTGGGTTTTGTTATATCCTTTCCATGACTAGCCTACGTAGTTAACTCGGGGGTTAGAGGGGGGGCGAAGCCACCCCTTCATTGCACCAATTTCACAGTGGGGGGATCATAGGGAGTTTGAGGGGGGTGGCTAGCCCCCCTCGACAGGGTCTGGGACAGCGCCCCATGGGAATTGTTTTTGGACCCTATATTAGGTTGGGCAGACCTACCTATGGCTTTGTGCATGGTTTTCGCACATTGTTTTGGACACGATGGTTTTCAGTCCATGGTATTGGATGCTTGGTCATGTATAAATATGTATTGTAACATTGAAAGGAACATAATGAAAAATCAAGCTGGTAGTCCCGGTTTTGGGATCCAGGAGAAATCTCTGTGTATATGTGTTTTATGTGTTATGCTCTCGCATTGTTTATTTTCTATGTTTTAGAATTCGTATGCAGATAATTTTTGTACGGGGTTAAAACCTACAATCATGTTTGAGAATTGTTGGAATTTTACAGTTATTCAAAGTCTAGATATTTTCTCTTTAACTACTTTGCTAGAAAATGTCAAAATTGTAACCCGGTTTTTTTTTTGTTATTCCAGAATAAACAATTTTTTTAAGGGTGTTTTTTCATCCATTTAAAAAAAATGTTTTTACTTCCATTTAAAAAAAAATGTTGAAAATTTACCCTAAAAAAAACATCGTTCTGGAATAAACAATTTTCATTTTTGTGTTGTTTTTTCATGTTTTTTTGGGGGTTTTGGGCTCGAGTACCCATTTTGAGGTAATAGTTCCTGTTTCATTCGTAACTATGTTTTCCTACTCCATTCATTGATGAAATCATAAATAAGTTGCAGGTCAAAAATGCTACTCTTTCACAGACGACTTCTCTGGGTCGGGTGATGGGCAAACTAGGAAAACTAGAAATTGCATGGTTGGGCCCCTGTTCAAGTCACATATTAATGGTGCCTGACTCAAGAAGTATGTCTCTTAACAACAATGGTGTGTTCCTGGTGAAAACCTTTTTGAGGTGCCAAGGACATGAGTTGGCTTGAAAACCACCATGTAGAAAGCTAACCGAATGAATCATTTTTGAAATTAACAATTTTCCTTCTAATTAAGATTTAGCAAGTTTTTACAAAAAGTAGTTATAGATTAGAAATGAACTAACAAAAAATATTAGTTGGGAACCCGTTAAAAGACAGGAAGCACAAATCAAGTAGATAGACATGATAGAAGCATGGAACAAGAAGCAGATCTATGTAATCTCTTAAATAGAAGAGCTAAACAAAATATGCATCAACATCATTCCAAGGATAAAAGAAGGTAAGAACATAGAGAAAGATTTACAGACTACTATAATAAATGATCCAACTTAGCAGAAAAATCAAGAGAGCAAGCTCGACACTAACCTGAAGAAAAAAGGAACCACTTGATAGAACACGATCATAAAGAATATTTCAACAAGATAGGTAGCTAGGATAAATACTTCAACCAAGTGTCAAAAGGTAGTATCAAAAAATTATTTTTCAATAAATTTTGGGCACACAAGCTTGACAACACAGTTCACAAAAGATGAAATTTAAAATTTAAAAAGCAAGCACATCAATCTAGTTAGGACACGCTATCTACTCCCTATAGAAAATATGTTGTAGGTTAACACGATAATGCAATATAAATCAAAGAAGAATAATATAACCTACTTCTACTATCAATTTGCAGAAGCTTAAAGATTGATCTGAACAATATAACTAGAAGAAGAAGAATCAATGACACGATACACATGAAAATACTTTGGGGAAAGCCTCAGCTAAAAACCCCACTATCTGTATCATCATACAAGGTGGAAATACATATAAATTATACAAAGCCTTAGCTCTCACAGCTAGCCAACTCTCAATACAATCCTCATAGATGCTCACAGGCAATCTTGGCTTCTCTCCACACTTCCTCTCTACCCTCCAAGCTCCTATTTCCTTGTGTTGTTCCTTGTGGATGATTATCCTATTACCAAGTGGAAAATTCTCTTCAAAACTGCGCAATCCTCAAGGATTAAATCCTTGACTGCATGCATGAGTTCTCTCCATGAGAAAATGCAGGCAACTAATAGTACACTTTCCTTGAACATTAATCTCAACTAGGTATTTCTCATAATAGACATGCATGAGTTTCTGATGAGGGAATATTCAGTTAACTGGAGTAGCACTAGTTGAGTGCATTAATCCATCAACTGACTATTAACTCACTATTAATTCCTTAAACAATTTGGAACTAATTTAACTGGACTTAACTCTGTAAATTGAGTTAACTAATTACAACTCAAATATAACTCAATCTTATCTCCTTAATTTAAGGGATAACTCTTGCATGACTTCAAAAAGACTTCTAACTTGAATTTCTCCAACTAGTTAATTTAAAATAAATTAATTAATTATTTCCAAGTAGCTGTTAAGACTAAATTCGATTTTAATTCAAAATTTAATTCAAGGACAAATTAAATTGGAATATTCTTGTTGCCACATTTCAACACTCCCTCTCAACAAGAAAGGAATTATCTGCCACCCCGAACCTATCGCTATGGATCTCGAATTCACACTTTGACAATGCCTGTCAAAATGTCAGCATCTTGCTCCTCTGTAGAAATATACTACAGCAACATGATCCTCCTCGCTACACAGTCTCTGAGATGATGATACCGGATGTTGATGTGCTTAGACCTATCATGAAATACTAGATTCTCAGAGAGTTTGATACAACTTTGATTATCACAATAGATCACATTTGGATCCATCCTCTGATCAAACAAACCAACTAGGTTTTTCCACATCTAGATGGCCTCACATGCTACTTGCAGCCATGTATTTTGCCTCTACCGAGCTAAGTGCAACTGACCTCTGTTTCCTGATGTACCAAGAAACTGCCATTGACCCAAGGTTGAAAATCCCTCCTTGATGTGCTCTTCTGATCTGATGGACTCCCTGCGTAATATGCATCAGTGAAGCCCTGTAGATTCACTCCCTCTATCTGTCTGTACCATAATCCATACTGAGATGTGCCTCTGAGGTATCTCAATACATGCTTTGTCACCTTCCAAAACATCTTGGTAGGCTGAACCATCGCTTGACTCAGCTGGTTCACCGCATAGCACAAATCTAATCGTGTGTTCACGAAGTACATTAGTGAACCCACAAGCTACCTGTATACTGTAGCCTCTACCACTTCCCTTGAATTAGCAACCTCCTTCCTCCAGTTACCTGCTAGAGGAGTCTGCATGGGCTTACACTTCTCCATGTGGAATCTCCTAAGTATCTCGTTGGCATACTTGCCCTGAGACACAAACAACTCCCCATCCTTCTGCCACACTTCCATGCCAAGGATGTAATGCATGAGACCCATGTCTTTCTTCTCGAATTCTCTTGCAAGGTCCTCCTTGCAAGACATGATCAACTGATCATCACCAGTCAATATGAGATCATCAACATACAGTACGATGATCGACAACTTACCTTTCACCACGATGTGGTACAGGTTCGCATCCGCTTCACTCTTTGTGAAGCCCAACCCGGTGAAGTAGTTGTCTATCTTTTCGTACCAAGCACGAGGTGCTTGCTTCAGCCCATACAACACTCTCTTAAGTCGGCACACATGCGACTCACGATCGAAGGTCTCAAAACCTTCCAACTACTCTATGTACACCTCTTCCTCAATCTGGCCATTGAGGAATGCAGTCTTCACATCCATCTGATGGATCTTCCAACCCATCTGTGCTGATAGCGCCAACATAGATCTGATAGATGAGTACCTTGCAACATGAGCAAAAGTCTCATCATAGTCAATCCCCTTGAACTGTGAAAAGCCATGGGCAATAAATCTTGCCTTATGCTTCTCCACACTACCATCAACAGCTTGTTTTACCTTGTAAAGCCAACAGGAACTCACAACTGACTTTTTCTCCACTCTCGAAACCACGTTCCAAACACTGTTACGAACCATGGAGTCATACTCCTCCACCATAGCATCAACCCAAATCGGTTATTGCACTGCTTCCTCAAAGGAAGATGGCTCGGTCTCAACACATTCCCCAACAAGGGCCATGTATCCAATGTACCTCTCAGGTGACCTCCTCTGTCTGCGCTGAGAAGATGGTGCTCCCACATTCTCTCTCGCATCCTCCAACAATCTGTCAGCTTCTCTTGTGCACTTCTATCCATCTCTGGAAGACTCTTCTTGAGTGGATGTCTCCACTCCTAGAACCTCTGCATGCGACTGCTCAACATCATTCTAAGGCTCCTCCTCCTTAGGAACCAACAGTTCCTCCACAGCCTGTAGTTGGAGCTCCCCCTCAAAGGAAACTCGCATGGCCTTTTTCTCATCAAACTTGAGATCTTTGTGAACCACTGTCCTCCGACTAGTAGGCAAGTACACCCAATAGTTGTAAGGTGTATCAGTGTACCCCACAAATATCCCCAACTCTTTTGTCGACTCAAGCTTCTTTCGTGCATCCTTTTTCACATGGAAATATATTGATGAGCCAAAGATCCTAAAGTGACCCACATCTGGTCTCTTACCGAAGAAAGCCTCCTCTGGTGTCTTCATCCCAAGTATGCGATGCAGGCTTCTATTCTGCAAATAGACCGTTGTGTTGCATGACTCAGCCCACAAGTGAAGTTGTAGGCCTTGGTCATGTAGCATTGCCCATGCTGCCCCTACAATAGTTATGTTCTTCCTCTCGCCCATTCCATTCCGTTGTGGGTTATGAGGTGCCGTCAATTCTCGTTTAATTCCTTTTGTTGCATAGATTTCCTTAAACTCTTGAGAGACATATTCTCCACCGTTGTCGCTTCTTAAGGCCTTGATCTTCTTCCCTGACTCTTTCTCGACCAACACTTTGAACTCACAAAACTTTGTGAAATTTTGGTCCTTCTTTTGCATGAAATAAATCCAGCATTTACGAGAATAGTCATCAATGAAAATCACATAATACCTTTGCTTCACTTTGGATGCCTTCGAGAATGGTCCACACAAATTAGTATGAAATCGCTCTAAGATATCCTATGCTCGACTGTCTCTATCATGAAAGGAAGACTTGGTGTACTTTCCCAAGGTACAACCTTTGCATGCGTCAACTTTCTCAAGTTTACCTTTGGGAAGTCTTGTAGATATATGCTGCATTATCTTTAAAGCCCCATGATGCAAATGGCGCAACTGCCTATGCCACAACTCACCAATGTCTTGGCTTTGCACCAATTCTTCTTTCGTACTCAATGTTGCACAATCATCTACCTCTAGTTTAAAGAGATTCTTCACTTGAATCCCTATCCTCTTGGTCCGACCTGTGTCTATGTGTCTTAGGAACACCTTTCCTTTACTGAAGACAACATTGTAGCCTTTGTCCTCCAACATCATGACCGATACCAAGTTCTTCTTCAGTCTAGGCACATACATCACATCTGTCAAGGTGAGAGGAGCCCCATGCTCCCTCTGAAAAGCATCCGTGCCCACTCCTAAAACATTATACCTTCCTTCGTCACCCATCTCTATGCACATCTTGAGGTCTTTTTCCTCCAAGGCACTAAATAAATTTTTATCACCGGTCATGTGGAATGAGGCTCCATTATCAAAATACCAGACACAACCCATCATCAATGACACCATGCATGCGATGAGCGTAAATCCCATTTCGAACTAAGAGGCTAATGCCTCACCTTTCGATCCTTCCGAGGATCCCTTCTTGGACTTCTTTGATGGGAAATTAGTCGCATAATGTCCCATCTTGTGACAATTAAAGCATCTTACTTTAGACATGTCACCCTTCTTCCCTCCATGAGAAGAATTTGATTTGAAATGGGAAGCCTTCCCCTTCCCTTTCCTTGCCTTACTTACTAAGGCAAAATTTTCTTCATCATCATTCTTGGATGAACAACCATCTCGTGTGCTCCTCTTGATCTCCTCCTACATAAGATATGACCACAGTCGTTCCCAATCCGGAAATTTCTCCCTTCCATTCACATAGTCCTGGTAGCTATTCCAACTCTTTGGAAGGCCAAGGAGAGCGAGGCTCACCATATCATCATTGACAGTAGTTATTACCACACTTCCAAGCTCATCTCTGTAGGTGGTGAGCTTGTTTAGATATGTGGAAATGGTATCACCCTTCTCCTTCCTGATTCTTCAAAGTTTATCCTTGAGTGCCTATTTCCTCTAGTTGCTATTGTTCTGGTAGAGGTCCTTCAATGTCTTCCATATTGAAAATGGAGTATCATTCCCATGGAGACTCGAGACAATATGGTCTCGAAATCCCTCAAGGATGATCTGTCTCGCCTTTGCCACACACTTCTTCCACTCAGCCAACTCTTGTGCATTAGTTGAAGCTAGTTTTGGGATTTCTTGATCAATGAATTCCTTCAAGCCTTTGTCTTCTAATACAGCCTCCATTCTATCTTTCCATGCTATGTAATTCGAGCTACCTTCCAAGGCATACTCGAGTCTCAAGCCATAGAATGCCATTGGCCAACCTTGAAGTATGATATGAATTTGATTTGCAGCTGCAACCCCAAACTTCAAATTTCAAATTCTCTTCTCAGTATATTGTTCATAGCTTCGATACCATGTAGAAAATTTCTACAAATATAGCTCCAATACCATGTAGAAAATTTGTTGTAGGTTAACCCAATAATGCAATATAAATCAAAGTAGAATACTATAACCTACTTCTACTATCAATTTGTGGAAGCTTAAAGATTGAGCTGAACAATATAACTAGAAGAATAAGAATCAATGACACAACACATGAAAATACTTTGGGGAAAGCCTCAGCTAAAAAATCCACTATCTGTATTATCATACAAGGTGGAAATACATAGGAATTATACAAAGCCTTAGCTCTCACAACTAGCCAGCGCTTAGTACAATCCTCATAGATGCTCACAGGAAATTTTAGCTTCTCTCCAACCTTCCTCTCTACCCTCCAAGCTCCTATTTCCTTGCGATGTTCCTTGTGGATGATTCTCCAATTACCAAGTGGAAAACTCTCTTCAAAACTGCGCAATCCTCAAGGATTAAATCCTTGACAGGATGCATGAGTTTTCTGCATGAGAAAACACATGCAGCTGATAGTACACTGTCCTTAAACATTAATCTCAACTGGGTCTTCCTCAAAATATACATGCATGAGTTTCTGATGAGGGAATCTTCAGTTAACTGGAGTAGCACTAGTTGAGTGCATTAATGCATCAATTGAATGTTAACTCACTATTAGTTCCTTAAATAGTCTAGAACTAATTTAACTAGACTTAACCCAGTAAACCGAGTTAACTAATTACAACTCAAATATAACTCAATCTTATCTCCTTAGTTTAAGGGATAACTCTTGTATGACTTCAAAAAGACTTCTAACTTGAATTTCTCCAACTAATTAATTTAAAATAAATTAATTAATTATTTCCATGTAGCTGTTAAGACTAAATTCTATTTTAATTCACAATTTAATTCAAGGACAAATTAAATTGGAATATTATTGTTGCCATATTTCAACACTCCACAAGTCTTCTCACCATTAGATGTATGCCAACCATATAAAAAAAAAAATCATCACAAAATCATTTATTGCTCCACAAAGAAAGGGGTGATCAGGTGGCATGCACACATTACGTGATGTTGGAGGATCAAACCATAACTCGATGAGACAATTCACAGAAGAGGAAGAAAATGGGAATGGTGGAACAATTAATTTGAATTCCATAAAATGGATGAAGCCTTAAGTATGCCTAACATTATTCCATAAATATCATTGTGTTAATTTTGACCTTGATGATATTCCAGAAATACTCAGCCCTATAATTTCTAGCTATGAATTGTTAGGTTTCTTGAGAATTGTAAAATTTCAGAGTGATTTTGTAATGGTGAAGAGGAAGGTTCTTTTTTAGGGTGAAGACATTACAGTGTAGCCATGAACCAATGTGAGATTTGGTCTTCCAAGAAAAACATAATTCAAATTTCGCATGCATCATATTAAACAGGAAAAATTTGATGAGACGTTATGGGAGAATCACTATGAGTCATTCATAAAATGGATAAGTCAAATAATCATTGGAATTATTTTTCTAAATTTCTATAGAAGGAAATAATTCACAACATTCTCGGTGCCCCACTGGTGGCTGATATGCACGGTATGAAAGAATAAGCTACAAATTATTTGATCAGTAGATACTACAATTGGAATTTATGGCTTTCCCAACCCCAATCAATTTTTAGGAATGCCATCCACCTGATTATAGGTTTTCCATACAAAGGATAAAAGGTACCTCACACGACTGACTGGAGCAAATGGCTTACAAGATTCTTTGGCAGGTATTCAAGTAAAAATTCAAGAGGCCTGGTGATTATTCAAGTTCAAGAACCTCTAAGAAGATGGATTTGTATGATAGTATCACTTTGTCTTACACATGTTGGTTAGGCATCAGATGATATATTAAATATGTTGGAAGCAATCAATGAGATAGCAAGTTCCAAAAAGATGTACAACTAGGTAGACAATGTTGCGGACCTGATGAAAACCAACTATTAGGAATGCAAAAATTATGATCCAAGGGGATCTAGACACATTTCCCAATGAGAACCATCATGAAGACAAACTCATTTGAGGCCTAGGTTGAGGGTGTTTTCAATTTGAATGTAAATGTGTTCATATTTAATTTTTAAAATTTGTAAAATAGAAATTGAAATTTTGAGAGGATTTTCCTCAAATTCAATTTTTAAATTTATGTTGAAGTTGAGATTGTTATGGGATTACTCTCATCCCTAGGGTTTTGGATAAGGTCCTTGATAGTAGGATTTGAGATATTTACTCCACATATACCTCATGGGTCATATTTTAAGGGATTCATTGAGTTATTTTCTCCTTGAAGTAAGGGATCTAAGGAGATATTTTGGAATCTTGAAAGTTATAAAAGACCTGCCAATGTACTTTGTGAGGCATGAGAGTTTTGGAGAGCTTGAGAGAGACATTTTGAGAAGCTTTTGGAGAGATTCATTTTAAGGAGAGCTTAGAGAGCTTCATAGTTCTTTCAGAGGTTTTTTTAATATGTACAAGTCTTAAATCCCTTTGTGTAGAAGACAGAACTAGGTTGGCCACCTTGTTGTAAAGAGAAATATACATCTTCCTCATTTTAGAAAGACAATAAATCGATTCAACTAGTTGGAGGCGAATCCAAAGGCGTAGCCCAATGGAGGGGGTGAACTCCATTATCAACCTTGATGTTTGCATGTTTTGTTTATTCATGATTGGATTAAGTATTTTTACATGCATTTTTAAGTTAAAAATTTATGATGAAATGAACATATTTTCATATGTATTGTAACTTAATTTTTCAATCCCATCTGGTGATTAAAAGGTCTTTCTTATAAGTTTTAAGTGCCTCTCAAGTTTTCAGATCACTTTCTATCAAATCAGTTCATTGTCTAGCTTAGTGGGTATATTTGTGAGGTTTAATCCAAGCAAGGAGAAGGAAACTGCGTAAGAAGGTAATTATATAAGTTTCAAAATGTAGATTTCATCAAATGAGTCTTTTTTTTATCCTTTCTTTGTAAATATTCATAAATATTCAAAGATGTTTGGAAAAAAAAAAAAGATTCATGAAGAAAATGGTAGAGGAGTTGTATATTGATGACAGAGAAAGCAATAAGTTGCAGAAACAGTTGAGAGCATTGGAAGATGAGCAGCAAGAGCTTCAAGATAGATTGCATGTGATGGAGTTGCAATTACAAGATTCAAAAGAGGCCCTATCAAGGTGTCAGAAAGCTACAATAAATGAGGTAAGAAGCAATGGTTCAAATTCTCCTGAAGAAGATTTTTTTAATTTGGTTCCTTCGAGAAGCACTCTCGAGGAATTGAGTTGAAATTATCAAAGAAAATGGGTCATGATGGAATAGGTCTTGGACATAATGTTCAAGGCATCTTCAATCCTAGTAAGGTGATAAGACAACCTCAAAATGCCGGATTGGGATATACATGTGAAGAAATTGGAGAATGATCCAAACTTGTTTTCGAAGCAATAATATCGTTTAATATTCAGTTTGTCTCAAAGGCAATTTTACAAAATGATGTAGTATACAAATCTCCACAAAAGACTATGCACATCCAAAGAAGAGTTAATTATCCTTATCAAAGTCTAAGTTCAAAGGAAATAGGTCAGAAGTAGAATGGAGTTCTTCAAACGGATAAAAATTCCTTTAGGTATAATGGTTCTCCCAAACAAATGACATTTTGTACATTTTTCGGAAAATACAATCACTATTTTACAGAATGTTTGACATTTAAGACTTATGGAAAGAAAATTGGCACAAGAAAAATTAAAACACAACAAAGAGGTCCTTCGTTGCAGGAAAATAAGGAGGAAAATATGGTGGACCAAGGCGGAAAGAAACAACAACATTTTCAAGCTTGGAGAAAGGTCGTGCGTAATCCACAAGAGAAAGGAGAATCTGCAAAATTATAACATGTGGTTGGTATTCCGAAACAAATCCATCAAAAAAGCTAAGCATGATGACATAAAAAAGAATTCATTTAGTTGGCTCGGTAAGCAATGGATTTTGTTTCTCCTTAATTGAAATCTTGCTAGATTTGTTTGTACATGTAAATCCAACATAATCACGAAATTATTAAGCTAATGTATTGCAAATCGTGATGGTTCAAAGCTAATCAAGGGTTTTGAATTTTTTCATTATGAATTGACTTGTGGATTTCAAGCCTCTATGAAAGTGAAGGCAATGATATAGGCAATGTAATAGTGGAGTTGTTACGAGTTCCACATGACAGGCTCCATGTAATATCCCACGATTTGGATCCATGTCAATTCAAATAGTGGCACAATTAATTTATTGGGAATGGAGATATGATGTGGGAGATTATTTTAACCTAGAAATGCATCAATTTTGGGCTCATTTGGATTGTAATCACCATGCTACAGTTAATGTCAACAAATGGAGTTGGTTATCATTATATTCTAGGTACGTAATTAAATGATTAATGGTTACGTATTATACTGGTGGTAACATTCTGTGGCTTCTTCTTCAAATGCACTCAACGAAATTTGTATTGGCGTTGGGGGTGCAATACAAGAAAATATGTGGCATAAGTGCCAGTGTATGCATGTTGGTTATGTGTCAGGTTTTTTATGATCCATCTAGAAGTGTTGAATTTTCAAAATAGACAAGCCATCTAAAAGAAGGAATATTTGAAGGTATACTTGCCTCTACGATAGCACAGTCATTATTGAATATTTTGGATGAGGAGATCACATGTGGAAGTCATTAGTCAGTCATCAATGACTATGGTTACATGCATCAATGCAACATAACAACCACCAAGTTTTCAAAAGGGAGGTTTTGACATATCAAGAATTGACATTTAAATGATAAAAAAAAAATTGTTGGACCAATAGGTCACAATGAAAATGCCCACAGAATTGACAGAACACTGAGAGCACAGAATTGCTCCCTCAAGCCAGTCCAACAGTTTTTCCAGCTAAATTATGAAGATGTTTGCAAAATTTCTAGTGGTGTTGGGTATCATAGTATTCATCGTTAGTTTGCATTCACTATTTTATGGAGATGAAAAGACATCAAGATGCAATTATCAAAGGAGCTCTTATTCGTAATCATGATGGCACTCATTTATAGTGATGGTCGTGGGAAATCATGCAAACTTTTACTGAGCATGGAGTGTGTCTGAAGTGTTCATGTTTCAATCCATGGTTGGATAATTCATGCCCATAATTATTTATTTTGAAAATTCCTTGGTGCATGATGAATGTTGATGCACATTATCTATTTTATACTGCAGGTTGCCATTTTGTTGGGCTTAATGATTCAAGGTAAGGGAGCTCAATTGAAAGAACCACAAGTTAACCAGATCTCATTAAATCTGCAGACTATTTCATATTTATAAAATACGTAGCAACAACAAACGACATAATATAATTAAAGGTGGTCTACGATATATAGCGACCATATTTTCTTCCAGAACAAAAGCTTCTTCATAGAACCTCCAGAAAGCATAGGATGGAAATTGTAGGATTTTTAGATGGGATCAATTGGAAGATTTTCTTCTATTCCATCTATATTTGTAGTTGTATATGATACAACTTATCATGGAAGTTATCATGCAAACACATGTTTAATGCAGGAAATTGCAGACAAAGGCAAAGTTGCAGACCATAGTTGGGCAACTATTATATGCGCAGAAGATTCTTCGTCAAATTGTACCTAATTATGCAGAAAATCAATACCCTGATATCATAATAAAATTCAATTATTTTAGCTTTTGGTGGACTAAAATCCTTTCTTTGTGGGGAGGTATGATCCAAGAGGATCTAGACACATTTCCCAATGAGCACCATGGTGAAGACAAACACATTTGAAGCCTAGGTTGAGGGTGTTTTCAATTTGAATGTAAATTTGCTCATATTTAATTTTTTAAATTTGTAAAATAGAAATTGAAATATTGAAAGAATTTTCCTCAAATTCAATTTCTAAATTTATGTTAAAGTTGAGAGTGTTATGGGATTACTCTCATCCCTAGATTTATGGATAAGGTCCTTGATAGTAGGATTTGAGATATTTACTTCACATATATCTCATGGTTCATCTTTTAAGGGATTCATTGAGTTATTTTCTCCTTGAAGTAGGGGATCTAAGGAGATATTTTGTGATCTTGGAAGATATAAAATACCCTCCAATGTACTTTGTGAGGCATGAGAGTTTTGGAGAGCCTGAGAGAGACATTTTGAGAATATTTTGGAAAGCTTCTTTTTGAGGAGAATTTGGAGAGCACCATAGGTCTTTCAGAGGTTTTGTTGATATGTATGTCTTAAATTCCTTTATGTATAAGAAAGATCTAGGTTGGCCACCTTGTTGTAAAGATAAATTTACATCTTCCTCATTTCAAAAATACAATAAAACGATTCGACTAGTTGGAGGTGAATCCAGAGGCATAGCCTAGTGGAAGGGGTGAACTCCATTATCAGCCTTGATCTTTGCATGTTTTGTTTATTCATGATTGGATTAAGTATTTTTATATGCATTTTTAAGTTACAAATTTAAGATGAAATGAACATATTTACATATGTATTGTAACTCAATTTATGAATCCCATCTGTTGATTAAAAGGTCTTGTTTATAAGTTTTAAGTGCCTCTCAAGTTTTCAGATCATTCAGGTAAAAATATTCGCTTTCCCTCTTTTATTATTTATTCATCCATGAAGTCTAATCCACCTGTTGGGGAGACTGACTTAACTAGAATGAATATGTCGTTGATGAATAACTTGAAGATTTTTTCACATGGCTAGTCAAGGAAACCCCAATCTCTAGGCCCCCATGAGTTACTCAGAATATGGTTTTTGCATATTAATACATCTTCCAACAAATGGATAGTTGTGAAACATGTATGTCAAGCCCTACCACCTTTTTCCCATATTTAGTTGTGTCTAGATGTTATAATAATTTAGTATACTAATACTACAGAGGTAGACCTACAGAAGCTACCCTCCTAGCCTTTTTTCTAGCAAATTTTTTATGAATTGCAATGATAGTTGAACAAAACATATCCCATTTCTCTAGGATTCTTAGAAGCATCTCATGATATCATTGCCTTGGTTACATATACAAAGTTCGAATAAGAAAAGGAATATACATTATATACATATATCCTTTCAAGGTTGATATGTCAGTTCCTTTAGTAGAGTCGTCATAGAAGTCTAGCATAAAAGAGTCACAAAGTCCCAAGACCACCACGACTTCCTTTGAAGGAATTCGGTGGGAAGAGGTACTATCATACATTCATCTGGAGAACCCACAACAACAACACCAGTTTAATGGAGTTTTTCATGAAGTTTTGGAGTCTATCAAAGAAAAAGGGAAAGCAATTAAAAAACATAAAAAACAGAATATCCAGCCTCAACTGTTGAAGCTGACATCTTACATGAAATGGGAAATGCCAAAGAAGTATTTATGGAAAATATCCAAAAAAAGATTAAAAGAATTTATCAAGCTTCAAAAGGACATAGTTCTCATCAAAATGGTACATATACTCGAGATTAAACTGACACATCTACTCAAAAGAAAAATGCACTTATACTCAAGAAAATATGATATTTTTCCCAGGAACAACAACAGTCAGAGTAGGTGATAAGTACACATAAGAAGACTCAAGTTACTGAGAATGATCTAACTGAGAATACAATTCCACACTCTTTGACACATATTTTTGAAGAGAATCATCAGTTAAGCCAAAGTTTGTCAAATCATCATGATCCACAAGAAAGTTCATCACTACACACTTTGTCAGATGAAATAGTTGGAACCAAAAATGAGTAGACTTAGGCTATATTGACTATGCCAACAAATCACCAATAGACAAAATTGATTGATCTTCCATCAACTAATCCACCACTCACTCATCCTACCTTAACAGGTACTCATCCAAATCAAGATCAACAAGTACATCAATTACCGAAGTCAAGAAAGAATTTGTTACCATTCCAAGTATTATGATCTAAGACTAGCCAGTGACAAACAATGTTTTGAAGTCATAGATAATTCTCTAAAAGTAGAAAAACATCGGCTGAAAGAAAAAGAAAAAAAAAAAAAAAAGGAAGAAGGAAGAAGGAAACCAATACACTTCAGTAGAGACAATAATGAGAAAAATAAATTTGGTTTATTTGTCAACACTAGGCAACATAAAAAGATAACATCAACATGCTAACTAAAATTGAAGATCATCCTATTGCCTTTCAACAATTGGTGCATCAAATAATAGACAGGGATGAACAAATTAATACAGAAGTAATTGAGTTATAGGAAAAGAAAACAACAAGGGGAAGCAAATAATTGATGGTAGTACTTAAAAAGGCCCATCATGAAGTTTTGACAGCCAGGCAATCATTAAAGAACACACTTGATATAGGAGAAAATTTAACCACTACCCTAAATAATTGGCCTACTTATTTAGCATCAACACATGGTCGCATCAAAACACATGAAATTCTTATCTATGACTTGTCCTCAAGGGAAGTTGTAGATCCAAGAGCAAAGCAGGAATTAGAAAAAAACTTGGAGAAGGAAAGGGAAACCTATGCTTAGTTTATGCAAAATGAGCGTCAGTTGATCAGAGAAGGGAATAAAGCACAAATCAAAGAAAATAATTGCAGTTTCTTTAGGGGATACCTAATCAAGTGGCCCAGCTCCAACAAGCAAAGCCTTTCGACGAAAGGCTATTAGAAGAAAATTCACTAAAAGAAAAAGTTCAATTTTTGGCAGATCTCAAAGAATCAAGTGCTTGGGAAAATCTAGTAGTTTATTATTGGTCCATCTTCGATGAGCACCTTCAACTAGTTTCACTAGTAATCTATCAAAATACTTTCCTAAAAATGCCACCACCACCACCAGTTCATATGTCCCCTCTGTAACCACCATGGCCTGCCCATCAGTTCTTTGAACCAAGTGTTTCACCATGTGCCGCAACCTCAGAGCAGTAATCTCATCAAGTGGAAGTGGACCAAACAGCAACATCAGTTGATAGAACGAGTTCATGAAGCCCTGACTAAGCCTCTAGAAGTACCTACCAAAGAACCACCAAAAATTTTACGTTAAATCTTCTTTATTTTCATTGTAATCTCTTTTGTATAAAAATATTGGAAAATTTTCAACTCTCGAAGAGCCTGAGAAATAATTTTATAAGTCATAACGATCTTATGTTTTTTTTTATCGCTCCAAATCTCCCCTTCTTCAGGACAAGGAACGCTTTAAGAGTGGGGGAGATGTTGGATGGGCTAGTCGACTTAGCTTACTAGCTCAGTCGAATCAGAAAAAGTACATTGTAAAGACAACTAGCAATATTGTTAATATGTTAACTAAAGTCAGGTTAAGCTAGAGTTTGGTCAGACAATTAAACAACTGTAATTGTCTCAACATAATATAAATATTTTTCGATGTAACATTGTATCGATTTTTATTTAGATTTTAAGAGATATAATATAAAGTGTGCCTCCATTGGTTCTCCACTACTTGTGTCTCTTTCATTTCTCTATACTTATGTTATTTTCTATATGAATGCTTGATGTCTTTACTACTAGTAACCATGTATAATTTTCCCTAGATTACAACACTCATCAACACTGTCAATACCAAGCCAAACGCTTTCAAATACTAAATCAAACACTTTTCTCATCAACCAAGTCAACCTATTTGTTCATAAAATTCCAAACCATATACTATACTCACATTAACCATCAATATTAGTCATCCATCACATTCATTGTATCAAGGAAACCTGTCAATTGCTAAACCAAATAATTTTGTCAACACTACTAACAAATTCATTTCTCAACAATAACAAAGCAACTTCAAATTCTTTGCTCAACAAATGTAAAAACATACACTATACTCAAATAAACCATTATCATAGTCAACAAAACAAGTTCCCTCATAAAATGATCATAATACATCCCATAAACATGTGGCAATTCTGCATCAAACCCTAATACAAGGACAATTCTCAACCTTAGAAATCGAAAAGAATCTTCAAAGGACTAAGAACTTCAATAAAAGACAATGAACAACATTAATAACATTAAACTCATAAATATTTTTCCTCTATCCTACATCAATCACTTCAAACACCTTAAAAACTTGAAGAGTTAGGCACATTTAGCCATAGGATCTCTGAAGCAAGGTTTTATCCCTGCATAAAAATCTGTTCATAATCTTCTAGAACCTGAAATCGTCATAATTAGTTTAACACCTCTGATTTTTCATAAAGACCTCTGGTCTATGTACGTAATACAACCTTTGAAGACATTAGACCATCGAATAGTGCACTACATACAACCTATGAAAACATTTGACCTCTTATCTGAGCATTTATCTACCCCTACATACAAACTATATGAATATTTCACACAATCAACATCAAACATGCAAGTATGGATATGTCAACAAAGACTTCTCTCTTACTTCATTACTTCAATAGGTCAATAAATCAACAAAAATTAGCAAAACAAGTCACCTTAATATGATATCATAAATAATTCTATTACCAATCCAACATACAACCCTTGAAGAGTTGAACAAAATATGTCTAATCACCTAATATTTGTTCACTGAATCACTAGGGCATATATCCTTGCAAAATCATGATCTCTACAAACAAGTCAACCAAAAATTCATTGTTCTACATATAGAAACCTCTTTAGTAGCATAAAACCTATATACAATGGTATCAAGAATAAATCCAAAAGTCTTCTTTGTATCTGCAAATCCTCCCAATAGTGACTACAAAATGGTCTCATAACCCTGCAATATACAGTGCACAGTCTCTGTATAAAGTAACAAAGTGATTTATACATATATATTGTCAAAAATGCCTCACTAATATTTGTCTATCATTGATCTATGTAGTTGTTAGGTCCCTATAATACTAGTGATTCCCCCATTAATATTGTCATTGTATCCCTTATTGTTAATGTTGTGCCCCTATTGTCCCCATATTGTTATTATTGTGCCCCATAGAATCCCGCTATTGTTTTTTTCTGTGCCTTTATATTATTATTGTTAGGTCGGCTTTGGTTATACTGTGACCCCTTAGATTCCTATATATAGAAAGGAGTTTTTGTCATTTGAATCGTCTAAGAATTGTTCATTTGTGTAATGTAAAAGAGGTTTCCCCCTCGAAGAGGCTTATTTCTAAGGCGTTGATCTATCTTTTCTATCTTTTTGTGAGTTGGTTTCATAACATTTGGTATCATATCTTTGGATTATAGAGTTTCATTGCTCCAAACAGGTCATCGTGGAATTTTCGCTATAAATTTTTTGCTACAAAGTTTCAGAAGCTAAAAACAAAACCCATTTGAGACAAAATAGGTCTGAAACTTAGGCCCGAATTTCCGATCTTGTCTCGCTATATTTTCGGAGATATAATTTGAGGAAGTTAGGGTTTTCGCAGACCCCCAAATTACATTCCAAACAGGCGACCTTGGAAAAATCGTCATAACTTTTGCTCTGAGCATCAGATTGAAATTTAGTAAGAAGCTATATAAAGAGGACAGAATGTAGTTTTTTTGGGCATCATTTTCAGAACCTAAGGTTGAAACAGTGACCGCGACACGTCATACAAGTTCTCTCTACTGAACCAGTCTATACTCAGGTCATCGTGGGAGATTTGGAATAACTCTTCATTGGAGAATCCAATCTTGATCAGACTTGTGGGGTTAGAAATATTACTCAGAGGGTTACATCAGGAAGAAATTTTAGACCTTGGAAATCCAAAATTACAGAGATACATCAGATTCATTATCAACCTTCTACAAATTGAAAAAAGGTGCATAGTTTTTTTTAATTTTTGCATAACCTTGGTTTGAAAAATTATTTTGAAGGAATTCAAAGGGAATAGTGAAGCATTATTATTGGTAATTGATGCCCCGAAGAAATAAAATGGAAACAACTAGTAAGCAACCTGAAAGCTCTAGCATGATTCATGAAGAAGAGGAATAAATGTAACATGATATATCAAAATTATGAGTCCAAGTGCAACAAATTTCACTCACACAAAAAGTAACAAAAGCTAAGATGGATGGTTTAAAGAAAGACATAGAAGATAAGATGTATGGTGTGGAAGCTAATGTGGATGGTTTAAAGAAAGGCGTAGAAGCTAAGATGAATGACGGGGAAGCTAAGATGGACGGCGTGGAAGCTAAGATGGATGGCATGGAAGCTAAGATGGATGATTTAAAGAAAGGCATGGAAGATTTGAAGACAAATTTGAAAAAGTTTATACAAGAAATGCTAAGGGTGGTAAAGGAAACTCATGATGAGAAAAAAATAAATGTTAATCATGCTTTCATAGACTCTAACGTTGGATCGAAGAACCACCATGTTCCAAAGATCGATATGAGGAAGTTTGATGGCAAGGATCCCAGAACATGGATACTACAGATGGAGAAATTTTTCAATCTCGATAATGTGCAAAACACACAAAAGGTACGCATTGCAACTTTATATTTGGAACCAAATCGATTTGTATGGTATCGATGGCTTTGCTTTCGTAAACAAAATGTCACTTGGGCTATTTTTACGGATGAAATGATAGCACATTATGAGGATACAAAAAGAAACACTTTTTTTAGCCAATTGATAAATCCCAAACAAAAGGGTTCAATCATGGAGCACATTGAGGACTTCCAAAAATTGAATATAAGGGTAAATGATATTCCAAAGGAGCATAGAATGATTTGTTGATAGGGACTTTAAAAGATAACATCCAACATGAGGTTCACCTTTGGGAACCAGATTCATTGGAGAAGGCATTCAGGTTGGCAAGAAAAATGGAAAGAAAAATTATGGCAGAAATGAAGCCTACCACTTACAATCATAAAGATGGAAGTGTTGCTGCCCCTAGCCATCCACAACCTACAAGGTTGACACCACAACAATTAGAAGAAAAAAGAGCAAAAGGGCTTTGTTACAGTTGT
>APFE030278592.1:14703-48076 GCA_000404065.3 Pinus taeda
CACTACAGATTGTTTCTTACTCATCCAACTGACTGCACCTCCAAATAGGTTAAACACATACCCACTTGTAGATCTTCTCTGATCTAGATCTCCAGCCCAGTCTGCATCAACAAAGCCATGAATATCCAACACTCTATCCAATCCTGGACTTCCTTGGTAGCACAAACCATAATCACTAGTGCCACGCAAATACCTGAAAACCCGCTTCAGTGTTGTCCAGTGCTCCTTCCCTGGTTTTGACATAAACCTGCTCAATAGTCCCACTGCATGTGCAATGTCTGGTCTAGTACAGACCATTGCATACATCAAGCTACCGACTGCACTTGCATATGGAACACGGGACATGTCCTCTTCCTCTTCTTGTGTCTTGGGACACTGTTCATCAGATAACCTCACACCTACAGGAATAGGAACCTTCACTGGTTTACTATCCTGCATATTAAACCTCTGCAATATTGTCTCGACATACTTCCTCTGGTTTAACCAGAGCTTCCTCTTTGCCCGATCTCTTTTAAATTCCAAATATAGTTTGCAACACCAAGATCTTTCATGTCAAATTTGGAGGACAATTGGGTCTTCAAATTGTGGATAATTTCTTTGTCATTTCCAACCAGCAACATATAATCCACATACAAGACCAAATAAATAACAGTCACCAATTAATTTAAAATACACACAATGATCTGCTTTGCTTCTGATTAAGCCAAGTCCCCATATAAATGTATCAAATTTTTGATACCACATCCTTGGTGACTTTTTTAACCCATACAGAGACTTCCTTAACTTGCATACTAGTTCTTTCTTACTCTTCACCGCAAAGCCTTCAGGTTGCTTCATGTAGATCTCCTCTTCTAGATCCCCGTGAAGAAGTGTTGTCTTCACATCTATCTGTTTTACCTCAAAATCAAAAGTAGCAGCAACAAATAAAAGTAATCTAATAGAAGTTACCTTGGCAACAGGAGAAAAAATATCACCAAAATCAATTCCCGGCACCTGGGAATAACCTTTTGCTACCAACCGAGCTTTGTATTTCTCCGCCTTCCCTTCTGCATTTATCTTCTTCTTGAACACCCATTTGCTACCAATGGGTTTCCTTCCAGTCGGAAACTCCACCAGATCCCAAGCCTCATTTTTGTGCAAAGATGCCATTTCGTCAACCATGGCCTCTTTCCAGAGTTTTCCATCCTCTAAATCTACTACTTCTTTCATAGTTCTGGGATCATCATCAGTAATAGATAAAACAAAATTTGAACAGAAAGTAGATGCATTGTACCTTTCTGGCTATCTTATTTCTCAAACTGATCTTCTCACAACCAGAGTTTGTGGCTCTTCATCTTCTGATTCCTCCTCTGCTGTAGAGTCTGATTCTTCCTCCTTAACCTCAAACTCTATCTTCTCAGGTTTCTTTGGTTGGACTTCATGTTTAATAACATCTTTTACCTCTCTAAACACTACATCTCGGATGTACACAACCTTCCTTGTTACTGGGTTCCAAAGCTTATAACCCTTTAAACCATCCTTATACCCAATAAAGATGCACTTTTCAGATTTACTATCCAACTTGGTTCATTTCTCCTTGGAACATGTACATATGCATCACATCCAAATACCCTCAGATGTGAAAGAGAGGGTTTCTTACCAGTCCATACCTCTTGTGGAGTCTTATCCTCCAACGTTGATGAAGGTAACCTGTTGACTAGGTAACATGTAGTATCCACTGCCTCTACCCAGAATTCCTGTCCTAACCTGGCACCACTGAGCATGCTTCTTGCCCTTTCCATCAACGTCTTATTCATTATTTCTACAACTCCATTTTGCTGAGGTGTATACGGAGTAGCCTTCTGTCGTGTTATATCACACTTCTTACAGAATTCTTCAAATTCCTTGCTACAAAACTCTCCACCATTATCTGTTCTCAGCACCTTTATCTTCTTGTCTGTTTGATTTTCCACGAGAGCCTTAAATTCTTTAAACCTAAGGCTTCGGATTTCTTCTTAAGGAAATATACCCATGTATTCCTTGCGAAGTCATCTATAAATGATACATAGTACATAGACTTACCGAGTGATGGAACCTTCACAGGCCCAAACACATCTCTGTGCACATGTTCTAATATATGTTTCACCCTCTTACTACTAGAGGGGAAACTCACCCGATTCTGCTTCCCATATACATAATTTTCATAGAAGTCAAAATCCAGAGAGCTATTACTCATACCTTCTACCACACTTTTACCATGAAGTATTCGAAGGCCATTCTCTCCAATATGTCCAAGCCTTTGATTCCACAACATGGTCTTCTCTCCAAAGACCACTAGATTTTCCGCTCCACTTTCAGAAACCACAGAACTGTTGCACCCATCAATAACAGTGCTACCTTGCAGCTTGTACAAAGTTCCAATTCAAACTTCCCCCATCAATACCAATGTTCCCCAAACCATTTTGAAGGTATCCTTCTCGAACATTGTTTTTACACCTGCATCATCCAGCTTGCTTACAGAAATCAGATTTCTGGCTAATGCAGGAATATACAGAACACTCGGAAGTGTTCTAACCCTTCCACCTTGCAACTTCAACTTTAATTTTCCGCGACCAATGATTCTAACCTTCCTATCATCCCCTAAGAAGACATCACCACTGTTCAGTAATAAAAACATGTCTTTTAACCCCTATTTACCCTACATTAATTATCAATCCAGGCACGATTTTTTATCTCAAGAGTGTACTCAGTCTGAGGCAGTCACTTCTTCAAGAGTAATGTCTGCAGTATAGTGCTTACAAAAGTAACTGAATGCTGGAAACAAAATCTAATTGTAATGGCAAGAAACTTAAATTCTTTGTAACTAAATCATTCACTCAGGAAACTACAACAATTATCAGTCAAGGGTGTAGTAATGATAACTCTTTCCTCTGTAAACTGATGTAAATGAAAATCAATCATAGTCAAGACCTCCAATCTAAGAACTTAGACAGTAGTAGTCAATGTTCGTTACAGTTGTGGATCTTTCTATTCACACTCAAGCAAATGCTGGAAATAACAATTCGATTAGCAGAAAAGGAATAGCAACTGAATCTATTGAAAACGTCAAACAACAAAGCTTGATCTACAAAAATGAATTAAGCAGTAATCTTAACCGAAAGGAATTGAGTAGCATTCTTTAACTAATAAAGGAATTGAACAACAATCTAAGAAAGGAACAACAAACCTAATCAAGTGTAATCACACAACGAATATAAAGTAATTGAATCAGTAATCTTATTCTAGGATGCGGGACATTAACCATAGATATAAAGGAATGGCAACTGCAATTATAACTGAACAATAGTTAAATGAACAACAATCACAATTGTAATTGAACCGTAGTTAAATGAACATCAATCACAACTGTAAATGAACAACAATATCAATTTGCAAATGAACAGAAATATCAATTTGTAAATGAACAGCAGAATGCAAATTAGACAGTGCAATATTATTTTAGAATGAATAGCATGAAATTTCAAGTTGGAAATAATAATCCTGCTATCCAATTATGATTTCGATAGGACAGAGCAATTCAATGAAATGTTCAAGAACAAAAGATTACTGAATAAAGAAAATTAAAGAAATTCAAAGGAAATCAAACCACACACGACTATAATTGTAAAATAATGATACAAGAAGCAAGTGGATCCACTAGGGTCGGGCCCTTAGCCACCAGGGAAGCACTACTGCGTTTACTCCAGGATCGGAGAATGGAACATCAACTAAGTTATATATTGATCATAAATGGTAGAGTTACAGCTATCACTCTTTAAAGAGAGTTGATGATCAAAGTAAGATTACAATAGTAAGTTCTACAAATTGACAATAATATTTGCCCCCTGGGCTACCAACGTTGTCCTTTTTTACAATGGCCAGGTGGAAGTATCAAGAGTATCAATAAGCCTTGAAACAACGATCCCTCAAGATCAAAGGATCCTTAGGGATTTGCTATATCCTTGATCTTCAGTTATCGTTTTGTCTTCTTGCACTGATGTCACGTTTCCTCTTCCTTTTCCTGGGTCATGCGCTCTGATCTTAATCTCCTTGTCTGGATACGACTTCCTATCAAAGGGACAGTAGTTGTTTCTGCTTTGTCTTTTCCTCCTGAATAGTGATTTTCCATTTTCTTCACTTTCTGTATAGAAAAAGACAATAATTAGTCATTTTGCATCAATCACAAATCTCCTTAATTCTATCATAATTATTTAACATATTACCATCTTAGGATGTAAAGGAGTTATGATTCAAAGGAAAAAATGAAGAAATAAATGGTAAATACATACATTTTCCAATTCTCAACATACCCCCCTACTTACCCTTTTTCATGCCCTCATGAAAACATTGTAATTTACATGCAAGGCCATTAAGGAATAGGCTGGAGAAGGATTTTCATGCAGTGGTATAAAACCATGATGCCTAGCTAAAACTTCAAAAATATGCCCTGTCTGGCCTTCAGGCATTTCGTATAGGGCCTTATACCCTGGTGCAGGATACTAGATAATTGGACTTCGAAACCCATAGCCTAACCAATACGGGCCTTCTCTCAAGATGAGGTTACTATAAGTAACCAGACGACCAACAACTAACTTAAAATTTTCGTAATTGAATGGCTCTCTGTCCTACACATTCCGATTGGAAGTCTTCCATTGGAGTTTAGTTGTTGCTATGGTAAGGTCTTTGATGGATAGGAAGTATTCTACCCCTTGTAGGACAACTGTTGTGTGAATGGGTCCCAATGTCTAGATCACACCCTTCTTTCTCATTAAACTTCTATGCTTATCCCACAGTTGTAATGCGTTTCTTGGTTCACCCCTTACCCACAAATCTAACCCGTTCTCCTGTCTTTGAAAGGTATTATGGGCTTTAAGCCACTTTATCTGGTTAACAACAAAAGAGATGAATCCCTGAAGTTGGATATCACTCACAAAAGGACTAGGGTTCTCCTCCATTTCACCATCTAACACAAGATTATGCAAATAAAAATCACATAGCAATCACTAGACTTTCACCCCATAATGTTTACCGCAGTTTATAAAATCATCAATAGTTTCTAACTCTATAGGCACCCCTACCTTAACAGCCTTAACTTTTAATTGTAAGTACCTTTCCATCAAAAACAAAGCATAATTTTTGGCAGGTGCCCTATAGGCTAGAACATCAGTATATAGAGAACATAGGGTATCCATTTGACTCATAACTCTATCTAGTCTATTGGTTACCTTTTTAATTTTTTTCTCTACCCTCCAACATCTATTGAAGGCCTCGCTCTCTGATGCATTGATGTTCTTTACTTTCTGCTGTAACTTTTGATATTCTCCTGAGGAACAATTTCCTCTGTGAGATTTTCTATCATTTGTTGGGCCTGTTCCAGATCATTTTGAAGTCTCACTATCCTCGGATCATTGTCCATCAAAACATTTTTGGGTTGGAGATCTACCTGGATCTCCTTATTGTGACATCTAGTTCTTATAGTCTACGTTTCCTTCTCATGAACTGTCTAATTGGTTGTGACACTAGAGGAAAATGCCTCTGTCTGGACGTCCTTATTATAAACTAGTGTGTCTTCTGTTTGGGCCTATACGTTTATAACAGCCGCATGATATTCCTCGCAGTCCTGAATGATAATGGGTTCGGTTTGAGTCCTTTTAGTATTCATTTTATGGGGTTTCGTAGGGGTGGCTACATCCTTTGTTCCAGGGGTTCTTTTTAAGATTCTCCCCATTTTTAGGAACCTTACTTGTTGTCTGATCTGTTTTACTACATTTAGTAGTCTTTGATGTTCCTTTTGTAGCTTTTTTATTTCATTCATTTTCTTCGAAGGAAAAGTTGTTTCTTTTCTTGGGCCTGGGCTTTGTTCTTCAAGGATTGTGCCCTCACCCTGGCTTATCTCCATATTTTCTGCTTGGAAAAATTCTTCAGTGTCCTCGTCCTCCTGATTAGGTTTCTCAAGGGAGGAAACCCTGGTTTGATATGCTATTTCCAAGGTGATTTTTGCTTCTAATTCTTCTTCATCATTCATCTCCTCAGTTTCACTCTTGCTATGAGTAGAGTGTTCCTGTGATTGTCTTTTTCCTTCTTCCTAATCATCCATATCCTCGGATGCACTCTTACTGTGAGCAAAGTGTTCCTGTAATTGTCTAGCCTCAATATCGAGGTTGAGTGGGCTGTGAGGCTGGATGTACTCACCCATATTGGGCAGAATTTGGGCCAATTCATATTCTTTTAGAGGGTTTTCTAATGGGCTTCCGCTGGGTGTCTCTACTTCCTCCCCTTCTTCTTTGCAAAGTGCTCAATTTCCTCTTCTGGTTCCTCTTTTGTATTTTCCTCTAATTCTTCTTCTTCGTTTTCCCCTCCTTCAAGTTGTGGGGTTTGCTCATCCTCTGAGTCATATATCTCTAATGATTGGCTGTTGTTTGCTTGGGGACTTCCCAACATTCCCCTACTTCTCCCCAATCTAGTGGACTGTCTGCGTTTCTGCGGTCTAATTGATGTGCTAGCAGTTCTTTTTCGTTTTGGGGCTGGTAAGGCCAATCCCCCATCTATTGAGAATACCAATTCTTCCCAACTACTCTACTCTTGAGTGGGGCTATAACTGACTATTAGCCGAATTAAGCCATGATGACTTACTACCGTTTCTACATGACAAGATTTTCTTATACTTCGAGCGGCATCATGCAATAAAAAAATTTAAGTATGCAGGAAAATCTAAAACACATTTTTGTTTTAATACAGCTAACAGTTTGAGATGGCATGGTCTTACCACGTCTTTTCTACCATCATATGTGATGTAGCTTTGCACAATGCTGGCTAATTCTGCCCATGTTTCTCCTAGGGTTACAAGTAGGACTCCTTTTCCTTTGACAGTAAGGCTTTGTACTTCATCCTGGAAGATGGTTATGGCGTCTTAGAGTCTCACTTTTTTCTGGGTCCATACTGTTCCAATAGCTGGCAGTCTTAATACCTCAACAATTATCACATCTGTTACTGTTATTTGCCTCCCCCTCACCATGGAACGATCTTCCTACAAATTTTGCAGAAATTCAATGGCCACCATCTCATTAGACTGCTATAGTCAGTTAAGGTATGCAATCCATCCTGCTCTTACTAAAATTTCGCGTATAGCGTCAGAGATCATTAACACCTGCGGTTCGCTATGTATTGATCTACCTCCCATTTTGTTCAAGCATAGCACACTATTAATTTTTACAGAGCAAAAACACAGAGATGACGATGGAACAACAAGTTGTTCAAGCTTTAGCACATTGTTAATTTTTACAGAGTAAAAACACAGAAATGACAATGGAACAACAAGCTGTGCATATTGGGAAATATCAATATCGTTAAACTTGTTATTCCCAAGTTTCGATGGAGTCATAGTACTTTCAAATAAGGATTCGACGCGTATGCCAATGTATTATGGAGGTCACCCGCGCCCCCCTGATATATGATAGGTCGTCTTCATTCGGCAAATAAAGGAGCAGCATGTTGGACCGCAGTCATACAGTAAAATAAAGGAACAACGTATATATCCATGACATGATTACAAAAATCAGCGGATTACTGAAATCGAGGCTTATGATGGAAATTGCAAATAGATATGGAAATGCCATGAAATGATGTGAAAAATAGAGGATAGGATAGCTAATGTAAGTAAAAGTTCTTATGATGTCATTATCCACTTTAACCATTATGATTGATTTATAAATGATTTTTCATGTATAAGAGGTTCAAAAGGGTTATATAACATAATCTCATTTGAAATCAATATAAAGATATAAGAAAAAGGGTTTATAATGACCATTGGTGTATGAAAAGTATGACTTCAATACCATCAGCGAAGCTCTGTTGCCCACAGGTGTCCATAACCTTGACAAAGTTGCTTGTTTCACCCTTGGAACCATAATCCTTTGTGTATGCCTAGGAAAGTGTTGTGCGATGTCAGAATGGAGGCCATTGTGCTGGCTTGGTAACCAGATGAATCGTAATGCCATTCACCAAGAAGGAGTGAAAGGTGGGCAGGTCGTCTCGTGATGAGACCTCCTGTTCCAAAAACTGTTTTTATTTTTCTGATATGCCTCTTGGATCATATCGCTGATGTAGTGGTCATAGTGGGAATGCCACTTCACTTGCTTCCTTATGATCATGGTAGGCTGGCTCTTGATGAAACCCCCTATCCTTCATCTGAAAAATCATGTTAGTAATCATATAGATATATATTTTTCTATTTTTTTCTTTTATATAGCACTTTCCTATTTATATACAGAGGATGGCTCAACAGTCCTTAAGAGTAGGGATGGTGGAAGAAGTCTAAACATCTCAATAGAGGAAAATATTCCCTTATTCTTATTCAATAATAATGATCAAAGGGAATTATAAAGATTTAGAAAGAACCAACATGATAAAAATAATCAATCAAATTGGTTTTAGTGAAAATAAAGACAACAAAGTGATATAAATAGTTGTGTCCTTTCCTCTTTTTCTTATCGATTCAAAGCAATTTCTCTAAAGATAACAATTTTTCTTTGGTTTGTTGTTTTCAGTATCCTCTAGTTTTTGTGTTCTTGCATAAATTTATACATGTGCCTTAAATGAACCATCATTCTCAAAAATCCTCTAAATGATGAAACACATGCATACACAAAAAACAAAAAAATGCACTCAAAAAGTGTTTTTCCTTAGATGGAACAACTGTTGTTCCTTAAGAGGGACAACAAAAGAACATCTTCATGCAAAAACCGTGGTTCCTTTAGGAGGAACAGCAAAAAAAAAAAATACACTCGAAATTGTTGTTCCTTAAGAGGAATAGCAGTTGTTCCTTAAACAGAACAGCAAATAAAGCAAGCGCGAAATAAAATACCACTCCTTTGGCGAAACAGCCTAAGATCATCCGAAATTGAAATTGTTGTTCCTTCAGAAAAGACGGCAAAAAGAAAAAAAAGCAAAGGAGGATTGTTCCTTTAAAAGGAATGGCAAAACAATCTAGCGGAAGTGATGTTCCTTGAGAAAGGAACAACAAAACAAAAGTGCAGTACTGTTCCTTCAGAAAGGAACAACAAAAATGTGGAAACATTGTTCCTTCGGAAAGGAACAACAAAATGTGAAAGTGTTGTTCCTTCGGAAAGGAACAGAAAAAATGCGGAAGTGCTATTCCTTCGGAAAGGAATAGCAAAAACGCGAAAATGTTGTTCCTTCGGAAAGGAACAACAAAATGCAAAAGTGTTGTTCCTTCGGAAAGGAACAACAAAAAGGTGGAAATGTTGTTCCTTCGAAAAGGAATAGCAAAATGCAAAAGTGTTGTTTCTTTAGAAAGGAATAGAAAAAAGGCGGAAATGTTGTTCCTTCGAAAAGGAATAGCAAAATGCAAAAGTGTTGTTCCTTCAGAAAGGAACAACAAAAAGGCGAAAATGTTGTTCCTTCGAAAAGGAAAAGCAAAATGCAAAAGTGTTGTTCCTTTGGAAAGGAATAGCGAAAGGGAGAAATGTTGTTCCTTCGAAAAGGAACAGCAAAATGCAAAAGTGTTGTTCCTTCGGAAAGGAACAACAAAAAGTTAGAAATGTTGTTCCTTCGAAAAGGAACAACGAAATGCAAAAGTGTTGTTCCTCTGGAAAGGAACAGCAAAAAGACAAAAATGTTGTTCCTTCGAAAAGGAACAACAAAATGAAAAAAAATGCAAAAATGCAAAAATCTGTATAGAAAGTAGTTTATACAAGCAGAAAAGAAAAAATTATGTACAAAATTTAAGAACATTGAAATTACTTAGTGAAGCAATGCCGTGGAAGGATTATTTTCCTCAGCAAAAATTTGCATATCAGAATCTTCCCAGACCTGTCGGTAAAAGGATTCCTGAGTAAGCGGTTTATGGTACGGTCACACTTGGTGACCATTTGCTTTAAAGGTATGTCCAAATCCTTCAATAGTAGTCAAAGTAATGGTGCCATTGTCATGTGATTTCTGGATTTCATATGGTCCAAGCCATCGAGTCTGACGTTTTCCCAAAAAATCCTGAAACTCGGAATCGTATAGGAGTGCCCAATCTCCTTCGTGGAAGATTTTCTTTTTGATCAAGGCGTCGTGCCATTTTTCTCTCTATTGTTGGATTAATGCAGTGCGTTGAAGAGCCGAGAGCCTAATTTCATCTAGCTCATTAATTTTTTGTAATCTGTTAGTCTGGGTCTCATTGAAATCCAGATCGATCTCCTGTGTTGTTCTTAATGTTTGTATTTCAAACTCTATTGGAAAGATGGGTTCCTTTCCAAATACTAGCTGATATGGTGAATAACCAGTGGTGTTTCTCCACGTTGTTCGGTATGCCCACAAGGCCTTGGGCAATCTTTAAGCCTAATCACACTTGTGTGATGCAATGGTTTTTGTCAATATTGCCTCTATCACCTTATTCGTGCTCTCTACTTGGCCATTTGCCTGTGGGTGATACAGAGTGGTAATTTTGTGCTGAATGTGATAATTTTTTAATGTTGCAGTGATTTTATTACCTACAAACTATGATCCTCCATCTATGATTATGTCTCTTGGGAGGCCATATCGTACAAATATTTGGAACAGGAAATGAATCACAGAGTCCTTTGTAGTTCTTGGAAGTGCCTCTGCTTCAACCCATTTGGTAACATACTCTGTTGCTACTGGAATATATGTTTTCTGATTTGATGATGGGTTGATAAGACCAACAAAATCGAGTGCCCAACACTTAAATGGTTTGATTACTAATTGTGGGTTTAAAGGCATTTCGTCAAACTGTCGAGGGCATCCTGCTCTTTGGAAACTGTCACAGGCTTGAACAAATTTCTTAACATCTTTAAATATTGTGGGCTAGTAATAACCTGTTTGCAAAACCTTCTGACCATTCCTTCGATTTGTGAAATGTCCACCACATGATCCATCATGACAGGCTTTTAGAATGTCAAATATTTTGTCTTCACGGATGCATCTTCTAATGTGCATATCTGCCCCTATATGAAATAGGTAGCCACCAATCTAAGAAAATCAGGTACTACGTTGTACAATTTGTTTTCATTCATTGGGGGTTATATGCTTTGGTAGTTTGCCTACTGCTAAATAATTTGCAACATCAACATACTAGGGTGTCTTGATAGTAACAACAAACAAATGTTCATCTAAGAATTGATCTTCGACTGTTGCTGCATCCACTGGCTTCGGCATTCGTGAGAGAAAATCAACTACAGGATTTTCTTTCCCAGGTCGATATTTTATTGTGATGTCAAATTCTTGCAATAAAATTAACCATTTTGTTACTCTACCATTTGTAATAGGTTTATTTGCTAAATATTTTATGGCAGAGTGATCTGTATATAAAACAATAGGATATCCAATGATATAATGCCTAAATTTATTTATAACATGTATTACAGCTAAAAACACTTTTTCAGTTACGGTATAGTTTAGCTCAGTAGGAGACAAATTCTTGCTGTTATAATAGATTTCATATGGTTTTTTGTCTTCTTCCTACCCAAGTACTGCTCCAATAGCTATGTTTGAAGCATCTGATGAAATTTGAAATGGCAGGTCCCAATTTGGGCCTCTGAGCACTGGGGCTATTGACACAGGATTTTTCAAATCCTCAAAAGCACAGTTGCATTTATCTGTCCAAAAAAAATCAACATTCCCTGTCAGTGCGTATAGAGGTGCAACTATTTGAGAAAAATGTTCTATGAATCTCCTATAATAACCAGAAAATCCTAGAAAACTGCGTACCTCTGTCTGTGTGGTAGGAGTATGTATTAACAAAATTATTTGAATTTTGGCTAGATCTACCTGTATTCCTGCTTCTGAGATATAATGACCTAGGATGAGCCCTTCGGTCATCATCATATAGTAGTTTTCATGGCTCAAGCAGAGCCTGGTGGAAATACATCATTGCAGCGCCTTTTCCAATGTGTCTAGTGCTGGCTCAAAATCATCTCCATATGGTGTGAAATCATCCATATATATTTTGAGCGCTTCATTTATTAAATCTGAAAAGATGTTGAGGATGGCCCTTTGAAATGTGGCAGGGGTATTGCATAGGCCAAAGGGTAGGACTCTGTAAGCAAATGTTCCCCAAGGACAGGTAAAAGTAGTTTTGTCCTAGTCTTCAGGGGCAACCCGAATCTGATTGTATTCACTAAAGCCTTCCAAGAAAGAAAAGAATTTCTTTCCTACTAATGTGCCTAATACCTAATCAATGAATGGAAGGGGAAAGTGGCCTTTCTGGGTTGATTTGTTTAATTCTCTGTAACCTACACAAATCCTCCACTTTCCATTCTTCTTTGGCACCAGCACTAGTAGAGAGACCCACTTGCTATCGAAGATTGGATAAATAAAGTTTACATCCAAAAGTTTTTGTAATTCAGCTTTCACAATATCTTTCAGGTGAGGGTTGAGTCTCTGTTGGGGTTGGTGAACGGGTCTAACATCCTTTTCTATATAAATGTGGTGCGTACACAGCTGGGGATCAATTCCCTTCATGTCCAGATAATCCCATGCAAAAGCTTCCTTTTATTTTCTCAGTAGTTGGACCAGCTTTTCTTCTTGTTCAGGAGTCAGGTTATTGTTAATGTTCAAGGTTTTTCCTGGCCCAATCTCTATAGTTTTGTTGTTTAAAATAAAGGTAGTGGGTATTGTTTGATCATGAGTGTCTTTTAGGGGATCTTCTTCTAGTTCATTTTCAAATGCTGTCTCTATCATGTGACATTGTACATGGGATATGGATTTGGATTGGTTAATGAAGTTGTTAATAACATCATCCTCTATTTGGTCTTTAAAATCGAGGGCATCTTCTATTGTTAATGGGAACCTAATGTTTTCTGTGAGGTATGATACATGTTGTTTGTTAGTTTTTATTATTGTTACACTTGGTTGGGCTGGAGGGTATAGAGCTAGATTCTTGATATTACTCCCTATAGTTATAGTCATACTGCCTTGTCAGCAACCAATGTAAGCATCAGCAGTCGCAAGCCAAGGTCTACCTAAGATTAAAGGGTGTCCATCGAGTCGGTTTTTGGGGTTGATTATCAGAAAGTCGGCAGGGTATTCCTAGGAATCTACGGAAACCATTACATCATGTAGTGTACCTTCTGGCCTAACTACGGATTGGTCAACCAGTTCCAATAAGGTGGAGATTGGTTCTACTAATGTAATGCCCAGTTTTTGACAAGTGGTGGTTGTTAAAATATTAATTGAAGCCCCTAAATCAACTAGGGAATTTGAAAACGTTTGTCCATTGATTTGCACCATCACTATAGGATTCCCTGAGTCTTCATATTTGACAGGTGCTTCTCTTCCTGATAATAGATCAGATAGGGTGCTAACTACTTGGATGGTTGGGTTAGTTGTTATTCTCCTCTTTGGCTTCCTTATACATAACACTTTGATGGTTTTTTCATATATTGGGATATCTTGGATAGCTTGAAGGAGTGGGATTTTTATACATAGATTTCTTAGTTCTCCCAGAAGATCAAAGTCAGGATGTTCTATAAGGAATGGTATGATTAATCATTCTGGGAATAGAGGAAACGACATGGTTGCTTGGTCATGAGTTTGTTGTCTAACCACATCCTCTTCTTGTAGTGGTTGTTCTGTGGGTAACTGATTTTCAACTTGAGCATTTTTATCTCCCTCGGTTTCTATTATGCGCCCAAACCTTAATTGAAGGTCGTTGCACTCCCTTAGATCGGTTTCTGGTTCTGGTGTTTCGATTATTTGGACAGATTGAACCAATCTATTATTTGGGTTTGGGTTGAGTTGGGTTGGGAGTTGCGGTCTTAAGTTGGACTGGGGGTTTTGTTGTATTGTATATGGCGCTGGCAGTGTAGGTTGAGGGAGTGGAATGGTTCTTGTTGGTTGATTCATCGGTCTTTGCCAGTTTGTCTACCAGGCTTGACTTTGCGAAGTGGGAGGGGACCATTGTGTTGGATATGCATTGTTTTGCCGATATGGTGGAGAGTAGGGAAAATTTGGCTAATTAGATTGGCTTGTTTGATTTGGCCATGGTGATGAAGGAAATGGTTGTTGTGATCAGTTTGAAAAGGGGGGATGATTTTGCCACATTGTATTATATTGTTGAGCACAATATTGTGGAGGTTGGAAAGAAGAAGATGGATTGGAGGGCATACTTGGTTGTCGTGGCTGCCATTGACGGCATTGATTGAGTAGGTACACTGATTCTGATTCTTCTTTCGCTTCTTTGTACGCTGCTTTCAAACTAGGAAGTGAGGGGAAATTCTCTGTGGAGTGATATTTTGTACAAATAGCGTAGACTTGAATTGCATTCAGTGGGCACTCTTTGTGGTTGTGTTTCTTTCTGCATCTAGGCCAGAATATTGCCATATTTTGCTCTGCTTCTGCTTGTTTCTGTTCAGCCTACATAATATCGAGCTGTGTTTTTAGAGTCCCCAATATATTAGTTTTGAAATTCTCCAGTAAATTCTTGATTTCTATGCGGGCTACTCCTCCACCGGAGATCTTACTGTCCCTTGTGAGCATATCGCATTCTACTGGTTTTAGCCTTGTACTGCCTCTGGAACTCCTGATGCACAAATCAATAATGTCAGCAAAATTTTCTTGATAAATGTCACCTTTTCCCATAATATTTAGTGTTTCAACCCATTGTTCCTTCATCCCTTTAATTAATGTTGTTTTTATACATTGTCAGATAAGGGTAATGATGCATAAGGATATCTATGAAGATTATACTAAAAACATTCAACATACTCTTCTAGAGTCTCATTAGGTCTGGCAACCATCTAAAATATTTCATCCTTTAATTCTCTAGACCTACAATAATCTTGATATTTCTTTAGAAAAGCACCTTTCATCTGATCCCAGTCATTTATAACACCTCCACCTAACCCCATAAACCATCATAAAGCTTCTCTTTTTAATGTGGAGGGAAATAATTTTAGCTTTTTAGGATCGGTGGTATATTTATACCCCTAGCATAGTACATCGAATTCAAACAAAAATGCATTTGGATCTTCCAATGTCAGCCCATGCAATGTAGGAATATGTTGAAGAGGAATGCCTTCATAGGTGCATTAACTGTAGTATCTACAATGGGATATTGCAGTGTGGAGGTTTGGGGTGTTTGTTAGTTCTGGGCCATTTGGTCAAATATGTGCCAATGTCCTTATGGGATTTCTAAGGGTGTATTCCTAGGCTAGTTAGAAGGAGCAAGAATGGCCTTAACAACACTTCCTTTATCTGGGATAATGAGAGTTCCTTGCTGAACTAATGTCTGCGGGGATCTTAGCTCTTAAGGTTCTTCAACTTTGTCCTGGATGATTTTGACAACACTTCCCTTATCTGGGCTACTTAATGGCTGAACTATTCCAAGAGGAGACCTTGGTTCTTCGATTTCCCCTATTTCTCCTCCTCCTTCACAGAGATTACTAAGGTTCCCTTCTTGTAACGATTTTGGGCTAGAGTTCTCAATTTCTTGAAAATCTTGCTCCTCTGTTTGGCTGTGCACCTCAGCAAAGGCTATAGATGGTGATTCTGTGCCCTGAAGGGAACTAGTAGATTGTCTAGAAGCAGCCTTTCTATGGGCCTACTGACGGCTGAGATTCTGATTTTTTAAGGATATCATCTATAAAGTTCAATCGACCAAGGGTCACTGGTCCCTTAGCTTTATCAGGCTTGGGTAGTGGTTTTGGATTCCTTTCAGGATTTTTCTGCTTAGTCATGCACACAAATCAAATACTTATTTCTACCCAAAATAATCAAATCTGCAAGAAAGCGGGCAGAGGAGCAGGGCTGTTACATGCTTCGCACGCAGGTTCTTACCTTCCGTTTTTAAAACCCAACTCTCTCCTAGCAGGTACTTACACTACTCTCTTTTCAAAAGAAACAAATGGCTACATTCTCCCTAGCAATGGCGCCAAAATGTTAAGTGATAAAAAGGTGGCTTTTATCCCCTATTTACCCTACATTAATTATCAATCCAGGCACAATTTTTTATCTCAAGAGTGTACTCCGTCTTAGGCGGTCACTTGTTCAAGAGTAATGTTTGCAGCATAGTGCTTACAAAAGTAACTAAATGCTGGAAACAAAATCTAATTGTAATGGCAAGAAACTTAAATGCTTTGTAACTAAATCATTCACTCAGGAAACTACAACAATTATCAGTTAAGGATGCAGTAATGATAACTCTTTCCTCTGTAAACTGATGTAAATGAAAATCAATCACAGTCAAGACCTCCAATCTGAGAACTTAGACAACAATAGTCAATGTTCGTTACAGTTGTGGATCTTTCTATTCACACTCAAGCAAATGCTGGAAATAACAATTCAATTAGCAGAAAAGGAACAACAACTGAATCTATTGAAAAGGTCGAATAACAAAGGTTGATCTACAGAAATGAATTAAGCAGTAATCTTAACCGAAAGGAATTGAACAGCTTTCTTTAACTAATAAAGGAATTGAATAGCAATCTAAGAAAGGAACATCAAACCTAATCAAGTGTAATCACATAGCGAATATAAAGTAATTGAATCAATAATCTTATTCTAGCATGTGGGACATTAACCATAGATATAAAGGAACGACAACTGCGATTATAACTGACAGTTAAATGAACAACAATCGCAATTGTAAGTGAACCGTAGTTAAATGAACAGCAATATCAATTTGAAAATGAACAACAATATCAATTTGTAAATGAACAGTAGAATGCGAATTAGACAGTGCAATATTATTTCAGAATGAACAGCATGACATTTCAAGTTGGAAATAATAATCTTGCTATCCAATTACGATTTCAATATGACAGAGCAATTCAGTGAAATGTTCAGGAACAAAAGATTATTGAATAAAGCAAATTAAATAAATACAAAAGAAATCAAACCACACACAACTGTAATCGTAAAATAATGATACAAGAAGAAAGTGGATCCACTAGGGTCAGGCCCTTAGCCACAAGGGAAGCACTGTTGCATTTACTCTGGGATCAGAGAATGGAACAGCAACTGAGTTATATATTAATCATAAATGGCAGAGTTACATCTATCGCTCTTTAAAGAGATTCTATGATCAAAGTAAGATTACAACAGTGAGTTCTACAAATTGACAATAATATTTTCCCCCTGGGCTACTAGCATTGTCCCTTTTTATAACGGCTAGGAAGAAGTATCAAGAGTACCGATAAGCCTTGAAATAGCGATCCCTCAGGATCAAAGGATCCTGAGGGATTTTCTATATCCTTGATCTTCAGTTATCATTTTGTCTTGTTGCACTGATGTTGTGTTTCCTCTTCCTTTTCTTGGGACATGCGCTCCGATCTTGATCTCCTTGTCTAGATACGGCTTCCTGTCAAAGGGACAAAAGTTGCTTATGCTTTGTCTTTTCCTCCTGAATAGTGATTTTCCATTTTCTTCACTTTTGTATAGAAAAAGACAATAATTAGTCATTTTGCATCAATCACAAATCTCCTTGATTCTATCATAATTCTTTAACATATTATCATCTTAGAATGTAAAGGAGTTATGATTCAAAGGAAAAGAAGAAGAAATAAATGGTAAATACATACCTTCTCCAATGCTCAACAACCACCATCGTATTTCTCATACTCGCAAAAGTAGTCTCTATGGGGATTGAAGTGAAAGGATGCACCTGAGTCAATCAACCATGCCTCATGATCTACATGTGTACTTGAAGAAGCCAAGTACACATCCCCACCTTCATCTGAGGTGGTTTTTGCCTCTGTAGAAGTAGCATCATCAAATCCCTTTCCTTTATTAGGAGCTTTAGATTTACAGTCCCTTTTGTGGTGCCCTTCCTTTCCGCATTTCAAGCACACCACCTTTACAGGTTTTCCTGGAGGTTTAGTTGTTCCTCTAGATTTATATCTCCCATCGATGACTTATTTTTGTTTCTATTCTGGGACCATCCTCGTACAGACAAGGCATCACCATTCTGGCTCTCCATATTTTTCTGTCTCATCTCCCCTATCAGCAAGGATGATAATATTTCATCAAACTGCGAGGCATTCGCATTGCTACCTATTGCAATAATTAGACTATCCCACGAATCTAGTAAAGAACACAACAAACTAATGCACTTATCGTCATCTAAAATTTTAATATCAACAGATGCTAACTGACTTACCATAGTATTAAATGCATTCAGATGCTCTGTCACCGAGTCTCCATCTTTCATCTTCAGGTTGTACATCTTTTTCCGTAGGAATAGTTTATTCACCAAAGACTTAGATTGGTAGAAAGTCCCTAACTTGTCCCACAAAGCCTTCGTCGTAGCTTCCCTTGATACATTGAACAATACTGAATTTGAGACACACAATCGTATTGTGCTCTTTGCCTTTCGCTCCAACTTCTTCCATTCTTCATCGGACACCCCCATTGGTTTAGTACCCGGATCTACCGTGATCCACTGATCTTTATCCACCAACAGATCCTCCATCTTGATTTTCCACAACTCAAAAATCTGACCATTAAATTTCTCGATCTATATCTTTCCACTACTCGCCATCTTCTTTCACCACCAGAATCGATCTCATAGATCTCCCATTGAACAGGGTCTACCATATGCCCGAGCGAAACCCCTCAGTAACAAAGGCATCCCCTTGAAGCCAAAATTGCTCTGATACCAAATGTAGGTTTTAACCCCATACAGAAATTACCTGCATACGAATTCTAAAACAAAGAAAATAAACAATGCGAGATAATAACACATAAAACACATATACATAGAGATTTTCCCTGGATCCCAAAACTGGGACTACCAGCTTGATTTTTCATTATATTCCTTTCAATGTTATAATACATATTTATACATGCTGAAGCATCTAATACCATGGACCGAAAAAACATCACATCCAAAACCATGGATTGAAAACCATCGCGTCCAAAAAACATGTGTGAAAATCATGCACAAAACCATAGGTGGGTCTGCCCAACCTAACATAGCTTCCAAAACCAAAATTTTCCGGGGTGCTGCCCCGGACCCCATAAAGTGGGGTTATGGGTACAACTCAAACCCCTTGTGACCTCCCCACCTCTAACCCCTAGTTAACTACATGGGTTAGTCGTGGAAAGAATATAACACAACCCAACATGGAGGGTCATTTTTAAGGTGTTTGTTTATGAGAGAAGCTTATGTAAATTTTCTTTATTTTATTAGTAAATTGCTTGAAGTAGTTGCGTTGGCTCAGGTTGTGGACTGTTTCCCTCTTTGAGGGTTTTAACCATGACAAGAATACTGGTGTATTAATCTGTGATCTATTTGTGAGTGGTGTCTTTTGGTGTTCTATCTGAGGAACTTACCCTGTAAATTCCTACATGGTACCAAAGTTATTTGAGGGCCGCATCCATTAGTGATCCAAATCTGAAGTCGTTACAATTGCATCCGACTGTCATTTCCTAGATCTATTGTTTCTAACTTCTTTCGGGCCGAGAGGGATGCCCTATTATGTTAGGAGCATCTATTCCAGCGAGGAACCGCTTTCGTTTAACGTGAAAAGGTTTTCAGTAGCCTTATATACATCATTTTTAAGATCTTGAGGTATACAATCTTTAATTGTAGTTTTAATTATTCATCTCTCTATTTATTTCGATTTATTTAGCTCTCTATTTTTTATTACCGGATCTATACCTTTCATTTATGCATATGCTCTTTGCCCCATGACTTTGTGCAATCTGGGCAAATCAGAAACAGAAAGGAAGGATTTTTCTCATGTGTATGCTTTTTTTCGACGTGCCTTAGTGTGATCTTAGAAAATCAGAAGCATTAAGTAAAATATTTAGTTTCCAATGAAAACTAACTTCAAGCCATAAGGTTTGGTTTTTTTTTTGCATATCCGTGTTGGTTTGTGTGTTTTTTTGTTTTGTAGGAAAAAATGGATTTTTCAAGTAAGAATGCAATTGCACTCCAAAGATTCAACAACTACTATAAAAAGCAAAAAAAACCCTTCCTCTTTTCCAAAAATTACTAACCTTTTAAGCTAGCTCACTTGGTCCAAAGTTCCTTTATGAGAATAGAGGTCTTGGGTTTAAGTCTTTCTTTTTGTTGAGTTACTTTTTCAAAAAACACATTTAGCTTATGCTTTAAAGTTACTTTATGTAAAAGTGTTCTCACCCATTATAAAATGTGAGTCACTTATAATTCTAAAGTCTCTTTATCTTTTATTTAAGTTACAATTTAGCTCATAAAGTGTCGTTGTAAAAGTGACTTTCACTTATTTATAAAAGTGGGTCACATATATTTTTTTTTAAATGAGCTAATTAGATTAAGTTTGGAAAGAGGAAGGATTAAAAAAAAATAACATTATCATTCACTTCCACACATTCACATACTTCGTCAGCATCTTCAACAACTTTTCTGCAAAAAGTCATAACTTCTTCATCAGGAAGCCATTTTTAGAGCCATTTTTTTTAATCGGCCTAATTTTTAGAGATATTTCCATTAGAACACTTAGTTTCAGCATCTACAGCTTTAGTTTATGTTAAAATGGAAATTACATGCCAAGTTATTCTTGACAACACCAATTACTTCCAATGGGTGCCCTACATGGAGAATTTACTTAGAAGTAAAGGTATTTTTAGCATAGCCTCAAGCCAAGAGTCTAAACCTAAATATGAAGATAAGGCATTAAAATGGGAAAATAAGCAAGATCAAGCATGTGGGTTGATAGAGATGTCTATTTCTCTAGACCTTAGACTCCATATCGCAAAATTTGATACCTATGATGAAGCAATGAAACATCTCAATAAAGTTTTTGGAATTAAAAAAGAAATTAGAGCCCATCAACTTGAAAATGAGTTGCTTATGTTGGACCCCAATAATTTTTCTTCCATTGAAGATTTTTTGTCCAAGTTCAAGAGCCTTAGACTTCTCTTAAGGTTAAGGTTAAGAAAGAAGATGGTAGCCTTATCTATTCCATTCTTACTAAGTTAGGACCATCCTACGCTGTGTTAGTTTCCACGTTCCATTCTACTAGAGAAGCCTTTATTTCTCAAGGACAAGCCTACAATTCCCCCTCTTTTGATTCCTTTTGTGATTCTTTAAAAAGAGAACAGGAAAAAATCTTACATCTTGGTCTTCTTAATCTTCAAAACTATTCTAAGAAAGTCTTAGCTGCCCAACAACAACCAAGTTCAAAGAATCCTAAGAAGCAAAATCCTAAGAAGAATGGTCCTAAACTAGCCAAGGGTCCTGAGCACTTTCAGTCTCAAAATGAAAAATCAATTCAACAAAGTAATACGGCAAACAAAAACAAAGGGAAGAAGACTAATAGACATTGCAAATTTTGTAATCGAGATGGCCACTTAGAATCCAAATGCTTTAAGAATATGGAAGCCTTGGAATCAGTAATGAAGAAGAATAACATCCATTTGGAGCACTCTTCAACTTCAATTTCATCTTCAAGAATAACACTTTCTACATGTGGTTGTAAAGCATCTCGATCTGGTTATGCACTAAATGTATCTTCTTCTTCTCATTCTCATGAGTGGCTCATTGATTCTAGAGCTTCTTATCACATGGCCAAAAACAAAGCCATGTTTTCTTCTTTAAATGATTGTAACACCAAAAATATATATGTTGTGATGATAGATCTCTTAGTGTTGTAGGGACTGGAACTATTCATCTAAACAATGGTCAATTTAATGATGTATGATGTGTTCCAACCTTATCCTGCAACTTTCTATCTGTATATCAGATAACTCATTCAAGTGAAGGTAAAATCATTGAATTTTCACCTCATGGTGTTGTAATCAAGGACCTAAGAGCTCCTAGATGGATTTTAGCTACTGACATTGCTGATGATTCTACAAGGTTGTATAATTTTAAAAACTTTGGGTCATCAACTCTTCCCTCAGTATTTTTTTCTCATAATGATGAAGTGAACAAACTTTGGCATGAGCAATTTGGTCACTTAAACTATCGTTCCCTTCAAAATATATGTAAAGAAAATATGGTGATAGGTCTTCTTATGGTATGTTGCAGAGATGGTGTTTGTTCTGGATGTGTTCTCGGAAAACATCATCAGGATAGTTTTGAAAAACATGTGACTTGGCATGCCTAAGCCCCTTTGTAGCTTGTGCATAGTGATTTATGTGGTCCACTTCCAGTTGCTTCATTCTCTGGCTACAAGTATTTCTTAACATTCATTGATGCTTTCTCCAGACACACTTGGGTATACTTCTTAAAACTCAAGAGTGAAGTATTTACGTGTTCTTAGCCTTTAAGGCCTTTGTTGAAAAACAATCTGGACATCAAATTCTTATGCTAAGATCTGATAATGGCGGAGAATATGTTAACAACAAATTCATCAACTTTTGCATTGAACATGGAATTCAAATGCAACATATTTTTCCATATACTCCACAACAAAATGGTGTAGCTGAAAGGAAGAATCACACCTTAAAGGAAATGGCTAATTGTATGCTTCAATCTAAAGGACTTAGTTTTAATTTTTGGGCATAAACAATTAACTATGCAAATTACATAGTAAATCGCACTCCTACTAAGGTTTTAAAGAATATCACTCCAAAAGAAGCATGCAACTCTATTAAACCATATGTAAGTCACTTTCATGTTTCTGGAAGTGAAGCATGCGCCCATATTCCAGATGAGAAACATAAAGCCTTAGAACCTAAGAGTGAAAAATGTATTTTTGTTGGATATTATGAAGATTTCAAAGGATATAGACTTCTTTCACCTAAATCCAAAAATGTTATCATTAGAAGAGATGTAAAGTTTACTAAAAATATATCAACCTACGAGCCTAGTTAGGCGGATATGCCACCTCTCTCTGTCCCTTCTACTTCTGAAAATATTTCTTCTTCAGATGATGACAGTGAGGATGACAATCCTCCCCACCTTCTTAGGATCCTCCTTCAGATCCTCAGCTTTCAAAATGGGTCTGTGCTACTTGGGATAGAACAGGTTCTCTTGCAGGTGATACTACAAATCAACGATGTACACATTCTCAGTTCAATAGAGCCTCTTCTTTACTGGCTCAAGTTTCAGCGAATTATGATCTTGACACCTTTGCAGAAGCTTTAGGCCATCCATATTGGGACACAGATATGAATGAAGAATATCGTTCATTATTGGAAAATGATACATTGGATCTTGTTCCTCTTCCAAAGGGAAGAAAACTTGTTAGATGTAAATGGATTTACAGAACCATGTTGGACCAAATGGAAAAGTTGATAAACATAAAGATCATCTTGTTGCTAAGGGGTTTTCACAAGTTGAAGGCATTGACTATACTGAAACCTTCTCCCATGTTTCCAAAATGAACTCTATCCGTCGTGTTCTTTCCCTTGCTACCTCTTTCAAATGGGAAGTCCATCAGATGGATGTTAAATCTACATTCTTGCATGGGGACTTGCATGAAGAAATCTATATGGAACAACCTCCTGGATTTATACAAACAGACCCCAGCCTTGTATTTCAGCTTAAGAAATCCCTTTATGGTCTCAAGCAGGCCCCTTGGGCTTGGTATGCCAAAATGGATAGCTTTCTTTAAGATACTGGCTTTTCTAAGTGTCATTCTGACAATACTGACTACACCAAGAAAGTGGGTAAGTATCTTATAATTCTTGTTCTTTATGTTGACGATCTTACCCTTACTAGTAGTGATCCCAACCTTATAAACCATGTGAAGTCGAGCCTCAAAAATCAGTTTGAAATGACAGACTTAGGACACTTGCATTATTTTCTTGGTCTTCAAGTCTTGCAATCCAAGGAAGGTATTTCCCTTTCCCAGTCCAAGTATGCTTGTGATCTTCTACGCCACATTCACATGGAATACTGTAATCCAACCCATTCTCCCTTTTAGTCTGGAGCCAAACTTTTATTCACTTGTACTTCCCCTGAAGTTGATGCTACATTATACTGTTAACTTGTAGGAAAACTTTTGTATCTGACCCATACCCGTCCTGACATTTCCTTTGTTGTTGGCCTTATTGCTCGGTTTATGAAAAACCCACATGAAAGTCATTGGAAAGCAACTAAAATAATACTTCATTATGTTTAAGGTACAGTTGAGTTTGGGATTCATTATAGTACATAAGCATCTCCTTTATTGGTTGGTTTCACTGATTCCAATTGGGCTAGTGCCCTTGATGATCAGAAGTATACTATAGGTTATGTCTTCACTCTTGGTTTTCGACCTATTACATGGGCTTGCAAGAAACAAAGTGCAATGTCTCTTTCTTCAGTAGAAGTAGCATATCATGGTGTCATAGAAGCTCGTAAGGAAACCCTGTGGCTTCGTCAGATCCTGTCAGAGTTTGCCTTTCAGCAACAGCAACCGACTACACATTGGTGTGATAATCAAAGTTCCATTAAACTATGTAAATATCCAGTCCAACATCAATGCAGCAAACACATTGAACTACACATGCACTTCATCAGAAAGCTCATTCATGACCATGTTCTTGAAGTGCAATATTGTTCAATCCTTCAATCCTATCCCAAGTTGTTCTTAAGGGGGGTGTTGAAGCCCCGAAAATCATGTCTACAACAAGGGGGATACCCACCCAGTCTGGACCTTGGTTAGCAGCTCCTTTTCCGTTTGGTATAGTGGGTCCAACTGGGGATATGGGACCAGTTTCCCAATATATGTGTGTGTGTGTGTTGAGAATTGATATTTCCTTTCTAATAATTCCTAAGTAAAATGCTTTTATTCTAAATCTAATCTAACAATATGTAATTATTTTTTAATGAACAGAAATATCTAATTCTAAACTAACCCGGGATTTAATCTTTCCGTTATGCGATCTAAAATGGTTTCAAATAACAATTGGTAATAAAGATCATTCAACTATTACGAGAAAATAATTCAACGAAGATAAACCATTTCGTATAAAAAGTTAGACAAAACAAATGTGAAAAAAATATCACATAATAAGCTACTCATATATTAAACATAAATAAGTAGCTATCACCGTACAGAAGTGCCAAATGATAACTCAAGCATTCACGCATTCATATATAAATAACTGAACATGAATATCACCTTAACACATAGGTAGAAATTGTTAAGAGATGAAAGTACCATTTATAACTAGTTCTACTCATGAGCTTCAAGCAATAATGATTTATCTCTTCTTAGTCCAACATCCACCAAGAGTACAAAAGTGCAACATCAGTAGTAGATATTAAATGTAGATATCAATAAATCATATTCCATTCATTCATCAAAACCTCCTCAGATGGTGCAAAAGTGCATGTTCTAAGGACAAGTTTTTGACAAATTTCAGGACCCTTCTCTAAATGCATGAGAAGGGTTTAAATACTACTAACTAAATCTAAAAATAATTTATTACAAAAATGTAGGATACGGTTTAAATGACCATCCTTATTTCAGGCAAAAATAAAGCAAAATTAAAACTAAAACTGAATCTAAAACTAAAATTAACAACTAACTATTTGTGTATCTATTCCTTGTAATCGCAAGCTTTAGCATTTTCTTGAGGAGAGTTGGATGGTCGACTTCTGACTTTAGCTATCTTGTGAAAACCGAATTAGTAAGAGCTGGCACCATCTTCTTGGCAGAATTGATGATACATTTGAGAGTCATGCACTAGCTGTGTGGTTTTACCAAATATGTCCAGTAAGAATCCAAATTCAACTTAGTTAATCTTTTGATGGATTCTGCCCTTTCTTGAGCCTTCTGTCTCCAGCTTGTCTGTAGATGATGTACATATCTACATATCACTTTGAGGATATTTTTGATAAATACGACTGGTTTTAGAGTTCAAGTTTTGCTTTTCGCCTTTAGCACTTTTTCCTACAAATTTCTAGATTACAGGTGACTGAGTGATTAGAGGCTTCCCATCTTGAGGAATTTTTCCCAGTGATGGCACTAATCGTGCATCAGAAACTACCTCCATTTCTCGATCTGGGTTTCCCTCGTGCGATTTTTGCCTCTTACGCGCTTTTTGTTAGAGGATATAAAGCTTAAATTTTGTGAAAATAATGACTCCGTGAGTTCGTGGTTCTAAGCTTTAATTTCTCTATCTGTGATATCAGCGTTATCTAGTACCCATTTGACATGTCCGTATGGAAGAATTTTGGGCCTCGCCGCTATCCAGTGCAAGAACGAACATGCTAGTTCTATAATAGACACCTCAGAAGACTCGTGTGAGCCTGCAGTAGTTGTAACCTCCATTACCTTGGGATTTTCTTCCTCGAGTAGACTGTACATGCCCTCCCAAGTGGTAATACCGTCATCTTTGTTACAGGTGGTGTCTGTGTACAAGGGCATCATTTCTTTATCTTCAGAACTCGGAGCTTTACCCTTCTTTCCCATAATATTCTAAACACTGCTATGTATACTTCTCTGCTCTTTGCTCTTGCAGCTTACAAATGAGACAAGAATAATGATAAGAAAAAGGTGACGGGAAAGCTTTAAATGCCAAAAATATATAAAATATACCACCTTACATGAAATGGCTCCTCGATCGGATCAAAACCATATTTCATTAATGATTGCCAACTAGCTCATTGATTAACATTAACACGCATAATCGGGCCTTGGTTTATGGTAAAATCTTTTTCGAACAACGAGCCCTGAAGATCTGCAATAAGTCGATTTTGCGATTTGCTTCACAATATCACAGATCGCAATATCACAGAATCGAAAAATCGCGGAATCACAATACCACTATTTTGTAGCATATGACAATCATCCATTAATGTGTTTTCTGCGAAATGCGATTTGCGACATGTGCCATCGCATATTGGCAGTTTGAGGCATTTCAACTTAAGTGATATTCGAGGGATGTGATGTGATGAGGGTCTTTTGATGCATGATTCCACATCGCGATTTCGCAATCCTAGAATTCCGCTTGTAGGAAGGCTTCCATTACCCTTTTTGCGATGCAACACGCTTTAAGGACTGATTTTATTCTAACTTATCATAAAACTTAAGTCTTTTTAGATTTTTCGAGAGTATTCTCCTAAGTTTATGGTAGTAAGTTTTATTGAAAAAAGGAAATACAAGCATTAATCAATTTTTTAAATTTTTTAATAAGGATCCCCACTTATTTAGTATTAGTGATAAAACTAAATAAGAAGGGGGGTTGTTGTTGGCCACAACAATTGGCGATTCACTTGGAAGAACCAGTTATCTCTGCTTTTCTTTTGAATTTTCTAAACTTCCAAAATAGAATTTTTTTTAGAAAATCAAACTTTATTATAGAAAGATAAAGTACATCATGCTTTTAGCTATCTATGCTAGTTTGTTTCTTCTATGTTAACTTTGGTTATTTACTTCCTCAAGCTAGTCATTGTATCTACATCAGTCACTACTTGGTTTATAAAGATAAAAACAAAGCCTTCTCTGTACATGAGTTTTAAATATGCTCATTTGTCATAGGTAGAGCCTTTGTTGCCAGCAAGCGTTTATAGCCTCGACAGGGTTACTTGTTACCCAACAATGATCCTATATCCCACTTGGAGAAAAATACGATTTTCAAAGAGAAATCCATATCCACAATTATTGCTTTTATTTTCTTTTAATCCTTAAAGAATAATGCCTTGGTTTGGTAGCCAAATTGTGACAGTGCCATTCACTTGATTTATAACTTTGTTGAACAAGCTGGCTCATGATGAGACCCCTTGTCTTTTGATTGCAACAATCTAGAGTCATTGCCTTGTTGTGGTATGCAGTTTTGGCAAAGTCAACAAGATATAATATCTATGATCATGATAAGTCGGCTCATGATGAGACCTCTCATTCTTTAAGTTTAAAGTGTATCTTTGGATTATTCCTTGAAGCTCGCAATTCCCTAGGTGGGGAGGAAGTCATTGTTTCCTTAAGAATAGCTCTGGACGACAATGGTAGAGTTTTTGGAAAGAGATTTTCTACAAAGAATCTTTGTTTCGTTATTGATACCTTTCATTTGACTAATATAAAAAGAATTCTCACTAAAGGTCGTTTTTTATAAAAATTTACAAGGTTGAAACTAGTATCATATTCAGGCTTATAGCCTTTGACTATATATTTGAATAATAATGACCAATTTTCTAAAACAATTCTATTTATACAAGCAAAAAAACAAAATCTAGAAGAAATACTTATCTTTTTTGTGAATTCCAAATGTAACCATTTACAACTGGTTTATTGTGAAAATAAAGGAAAAACTAACCTACAAAAATAGAATATGATCTCCTATGGAAAAGTATCTTTTGAGGATCTACCCGTTAACAGGTAAAGATTCTCTTTTTCCTGTTAAATCCTGTAACATAAAAGTAGATGGACCTATGACTTCTGCAATTTGGAAAGGGCCAAGCCACATTCGTTGAAATTTCGTATGTTGACCCTTTTCCTCATGAGCCTTGTCCCATTTTAAAACTAGATCTCCCACCTGAAAGTCCTTTCTGGATATCATGTTTGAATCAAAAGAATCTTTTACTAATGCTTGGTGATGAGCATGAGTTATTTTAGCCTGTTCTCGTCGTTCTTCTAGCTTAAGTATTTTCAGCTGCCTTAGTTGTAAGGAAGAAGTTGGTGTTTCATCGATATATTGAACTAAGGCCAAAGAGGGGATTGCTAGATGAGTTGGAAGAACCACTTCTTTCCCATAAACTAAATTAAAGGGAGAAGTGCCAATGGAGGCTTTTTTTGTTATTCGGTCTACCCATAAAGCATATATTAAAGACTTGTGCCAATTTTTGTGAGTTTGATCAATGGTTCGCTTAATGATTCTGATTAACTTTTTATTCGTAGATTCAGCTAACCCATTCCCCTGTGGGTAATAATTGGCAGAGTATCTAAGCTTAAAACCTCTTTTGAGTGCAAATTCAGTCATAGCATTGCCAAAAAAATATGATGCATTATCGAACATTAAATCAAAGGGTAAACCAAACCTAGTGATTATGAATTGATCTATGAAATCAATGATGTGTTCGGCATTAGCTGTCTTGAGAGGAACTGCTTCTACCCATATAGTAAAATAATCTGTAGCTGTAAGGATATACCTATGCTATTTAGAAGAATGAGGAATGATCTCACCTATTATATCCAATCCTCATTGATCAAAAGTTGTTCAATGTTGACTGGTTGCAAAGGTAACGATGGTTTATTTTATTTCCCAGAAGCAGTTTGACAAACTTGACATTTCCTTACGTAGCTATCTGCGTCTTTGAATAGTGTGGGCCTGTAATAGCCTGTGCGGAGGATTTTATGTGCAGTAGCATCTCCAGCATAATGTCCACCTGCTGGTCCATCGTGGAGTTCCTGCAACACCTTTTCAGCTTCAAATTTCTCAAGACATCTAAGGAGAATAGAATCACAATTTATCCTAAAAAGTACATTATTCACGAGCTGATATTGTTTAGCCTTCAACCTTAGAGCTCTTTTCTTTGTATAATCGAGGTTTGAAGGAGCATATCCGTTCTTTAGATAAAATATGATATCAGCATATAATGATTCAACATCGTACTACATACATTTATATCTCTGTAGATGGTATTTCAGAAATAAGTGATGCTCTAGCCAACATTTTGCAAAAGCCTTGACCTTTTACAATACTTGCTGGTTTGATTTCTACGTCATATTCTTGTAAGGCAATAACCCAATTGGCTCTTTTCTCACCCACATCTTTCTGTACTAAGAGATTTCTTACTGCTGGAAATGGTACCATGATTTTTGTATGGGTTTTAAGCAGAAAGGGTCTGAACTATTTAATCACTTTGAAAATAGCATAAGCCTGTTTCTCTACGTCTGAATAATTTAATTTAGCCCCCTGTAGATTTGAACTGAAAAAAGAAATTGGGGCTTCTCTTTGTCTTGGTTTGCTTGAGTGAGTATCGTAGCATATGATCTATCAGAGGCAAATGTATATAAAATGAAAGGATTGGAAAAATTTGGAGTTGCTAAAGATGGAGCGTTAACAATCGCTTGTTTAATCAAATTGAATGCTTCATATTCATCTTGGCCCCATCTGAAGATTGAGTTATTTTTAATCATTGCTTGTAAAGGAGATACGATTCTTGAAAAGTCTGGAACAAATCTCTTTACAAAATTAATCTGGCCAAGGAAAGATTGCATAGCTTTCTTGTTGTGAGGCAAGGGTATTTCTGAAATCTCCTTGATTCTGTCGGGATCAATATGGATTCTAGATTTTGACACTGTGAATCCAAGAATTTTTCCTTCACTTAATGCAAAAGAAGACTTTTTTGGGTAAGTGAAATTCCATACCTTTGACAACATTGGAAGATATGTTTTAAATCTCTGAGATGATTACCTCGCTTCTTGGAATATACAGTTATATCATCCAAGTAGATTACTACTGATTTGTTTATCAATCGCTTAAATGCGATGTCCATGGCCCTTTGAAAAGTGGCACCAGCGTTGATCAGACCAAAAGGCATCTTTTGATATGCATAAATACCCCATTTGGTTCTGAACGTGGTCTTTAATTGATCATCGAGATGGACCAACACTTGGTTGTAGCCAGAGAAACCATCCAAGAAGGACATTAATTCTGACCCAACTACCTGTAATATTTGCTCCATAGGAGGCAAAGGAAAATTATCTTTTTGGCAGGCTTTGTTAAGATTTCGAAAGTCAATGCAAATTCTAATGTCTCCATTCTTCTTTCTAACGGGAACCATGTTGGAAACCCATTTAGAATGTCGAACGGGAAAAATGATTTTGGTTTTCAATAACTTATTGAGTTCAGATTTGATCTCGTTTTCCACATTAGGATGGATCTTTCTCAGCTTTTGCTGGATAGGTTTTTCATCTTTTATCATTGGGATAGTATGTTGGATGATAGAAGTGTCGTAAGTTTTAATTTCATCATAGTTCCAGGCGAAGACACTTTTGTATTGTTTTAAGAGACAAACATACGCTAATTTTTCTTCAGGAGCTAGGCCAAGGCCTAGGTTGATGTTCTGCGGCTTAGTATCAGTTCCTAGATTTACTAATTCATAGTTCAGAGTTGAACTTTGAAGTTTTGAATTGGTAGATCTTTTGAGTCAATCTTTCAAGTCATATAGGTCTTCTAATTTGACTACTGACTTTGGCATAGCATTATTAGTGCTATCTTGTTGCAATTGTCTGCCATGTTTGTCCTCATCAATTATCTGATTGGTGTAGGATCCCTTAGATGTGAGGAAGGTTACAATATCAGGATCATTGTTGAAAATTCTGCAATTGGTAATGTTATCAGGAATCGAGGGTCTAAATATTAATTCGATTGAAAATCTATCAAGGCTATAGTCTTCTGAGGGAATGAGCTTGGAAGCTATGTTTGCTAAGAGGTCAGCACTAGCATTCTGGAGTCTGGGAATTGATGAAATATTGAATGCTATAAAATGTTCAGTCAGATCTTGAACTAAAGATTGGTAATGCTTTAAATGACCTGATAGACAATGTATATTATTCCATACCTGTCTAATAACAATTTCAGAATCTCCGAAGACTGGTAGATATTTGATGTCTAATCCAATTGCTTTGTATAATCCTTGGACTAAAGCGTCATATTCTGTAGTATTATTGGTGCAATCGAACTCGAGTCTACAAGTTAGCATAGTCTTATTTCCCTCTGGACTGATTAATACGCATCCTGCTCCAGCTCCTTCGTTAGACTTAGAACCGTCAAAAAATAACTTCCAAATAAAGATTTATTTACAGGACTATCTATAAAATTAATACATTTAGAACTATCTGTTTGAGAAAGATTTTCTACTTGAGATAAAACATAATGTTCTAAGTAAGGTGAAGTATGGGCATTAAAATTTCCTAAGAAAGAATCAACATAATAGTTGCCAATAATATTGTTGTTGTATGATATAGGCTCATTTTCTCCTTCCAATTCTGTTACTATGTATTTCTGATGTTTTTCTCACTCGATCTTTATTTGATTTGGTTTACCATTGTAAGGGAGCCACATGTGCGACCAATCGGTTGCAAAGTATCCATGAAGTTTTTTTGACCAATCTCTGCTAAGAATTAGGACAGAAAATTCTGGAATATCTGCAACTAAAATGTCGATAACTTGACATACCTTTGGATTAGATGATAGCCTTATGGTAACCTAATTTAATTCGCCGATCACCTCAACTTGCGACCGATCCAGCTGAACTATGTGCACCGCATATTTCTGAGGTTGAACATTCAACTTTGCACATATTGATTTAGGTAAGATATTAAATGAAGCTCTAGAATCAACTAAACAAGCATGCAAATTTTTGTTGAAAACTTCATAAGTAAGAAGGAATGGGGGAGTATGAGATCTTGACCTTCCTCCAATTAAAGCGATATCATTTGGATCAACTTTATTAGTCACATTATTTGGAGGTCTTCCATCTCATGGGAAGCTTGCGAGATTACAGCGGCGAGCAAAGGCGCAACTGGTACTGCATGTAATTCTTTCAAAAGTATCTTTTGCTGATGTTTTAACTTGCTCACATCATAAAAAGTGATGTTAGCCCTAGTCTTCTTCATGTCTTCTATGATATTATACTCCATTTCATCTGAAACAATCAATGTTTTAGATGGAGTTGGTGAATCTGTTTGAACTGGGCTTGTTTGAGTCGCTTTGGATGATGTCTTCTTTGCTGCGACTTTATCCTTAGGTATTGAGCTTGCGCTCTTTGGCTTAGGGGCAGGTTGAGGAGGATCGAGTTGATTTCTACTTCGAGTACTGACTGGTGATGCCTCTTGATCCTCTTCATCTGGGAGGATGAATCCCACATACCTTGTACCTCTACAACTTCTTCTTCATCGGTAAGCTCTTCGGTAGCAATTTCCTCTTCTTCTTCTTCTGATTCAGCATTTGTAATAGTGTTGGGAGGCTTTGAATCAGCCGAAGGATTTCTTCTATAAGGTTTGTATGGATTTTTAGAAGAAGCCTCTGCTACTTGTTTCTTAATGTCAACCATTTCGTTAGACATGGTTTTCAAAACTTTCTACAATCCTTCTAAATCGAATGGATCTTTTGATTGTTTTTTCTTGGGATCTTCCTTAAAAGTAACCTTCTTAGATTTTCGTTCATCAACGACGCCTTTCTTTTCTAGGGCTATGATACGTTTCTCTACTGCTATTTCTTCTTTCATATTATTAGCTAAAGTTGTTTTATAGCTCTATCAATGAAGATAGCTATATTTGATGGTAAAGCAGAGATGTACCATTCACTTCGCACTTCTTCGCTAGGCTTAGAAGCAGTAAGAATTTTGTTCAACAGTTTATTGAAACGTGAGTTAAAATCTTTCATAGGTTCCTTTGACTCAGTCCTACGGTTAGACAGGTCATTGATCAGTGTCGCCGTAAACCTGTCATCACCGAACTTAGTCAAGAGTTGTTCCTGGAAGATATCCCAACTAGTGATAGATCCAGATGGTAATGAGAAATACCAT
>APFE030278593.1:0-12180 GCA_000404065.3 Pinus taeda
AAACTTGTTTTATAAAGCAACTCGCATTATCATAAATCAAGTCTTGAATACAATGTGGATTAGAATTAGAAAAGGGCAATTGAAAGGTAGAAAACTAGTTGCAAGAGACGTTAAGTCAAAACCAAACCTAGATCGTATTTTAAATTCTGACATTGGGTACATGGATCTAAAAACAATTCATACCTCGCCTGACTACCACCAGCAAATATGGAACAAACTCTATGCAATGATTCGACAACTAGGGCCGCCCACTTTCTTTGTTTCCTTTAGCAGTGCCGAGCATCTTTGGGATCCTTTAATGGATGCATTGAGAGACATAAAACAGAATACTAGAAAACCAAAGACAAATGAACTTGATGAAAATGAACCTAGCTCGTTAATAAGAAACGACCCTGTTACTTGTGTACGTTACTATAGATCTAGGAGGGACGCACTACATCAATTGATATCTCATGATCACAAGTATTATGGAGAACTCAATGACCACTTCTATGTAACTGAATTCCAAAATCGGGGAAGTGAACATGAACATGGTTTACTTTGGATAAAATCTGCACCAATCTATGGTCAAAATGCAAACATTGAAGTTGAACAATTCGTTGACAATTACTTGTCAACTAATTCATTCCTACTTGCAAAGGAACTTAGAGCTCTACAACACCATTGTTATACAAAAAGTTGTAGGAAGCATGCAAAGTCTAATTGCAGATTTAATTTCCCGATACCACCCATGAAAGCAACAAAAATACTTGAGCCTCTTGAATTCGATAGTGATAGAACGAAAACAAATGCAAAGCTAATCTTAGAAACAATAAACAACACAAGATACAATGAAAATGATACATTTGATAGCTTTTTGGCCAACCTTGGACTAGTACACAATGAATACATACATGCCATTCAATGTACACTCAATCGAACAACACACTTATTGCAAAGAAAACCAATTGACACCTGGACAAATAGCTTTGCAAAACACATTCCGGGAATTTGGATTGAAAATACTGATTCCCAGTTAGTACTTGACTCATATGCAGCTGCAATGTATTGCAGTTCCTATATGACGAAAGAAGACAGAACACTCACGAGTACATTTAAAAACATACGCGAAGATCATGTGAGAGCAAAATCTGATATCCTCAAGACCATTAGTTCTTTAGGGAAAGCTTTGGTCAACTTGCAACAAATGTCTGCACAACAAGCAGTGCATATTGTGTTATCACTCCCACTAAATTGTAGTTCACGGAAGTGTGTATTCATTAACACATCTCCTGTGGATGATCATGCATTTGTTCTTAAAAGAAAAAAGGACCTACAAAAGGAGGCAGATGACTCAGAAGACATAATGTGCCCATCCATTATTGACTACTATGTTCTACGACCTACCGCTATTGAACTTGTATGCCTAGCGGAATTTGCATCTAGTTATACAACACTCAATCGAACAACACTCTTATTGCAAAGAAAACCAATTGACACCTGGACAAATAGCTTTGCAAAACACATTCCGGGAATTTGGATTGCAAATACTGATTCCCAGTTTGTACTTGACTCATATGCAGCTGCAATGTATTGCAGTTCCTATATGACGAAAGAAGACAAAACACTCACGAGGACATTTAAAAACATACACGAAGATCATGTGAGAGCAAAATCTGATATCCTAAAGACCATTAGTTCTTTAGGGAAAGCTTTGGTCAACTTGCAACAAATGTCTGCACAACAAGCAGTGCATATTGTGTTATCACTCCCACTAAAATGTAGTTCACGGAAGTGTGTATTCATTAACACATCTCCTGTGGATGATCGTGCATTTGTTCTTAAAAGAAAAAAGGACCTGCAAAAGGAGGCAGATGACTCAAAAGACATAATGTGCCCATCCATTATTGACTACTATGTTCTACGACCTACCGCTATTGAACTTGTATGCCTAGCGGAATTTGCATCTAGTTATACAAAGAAAGGACAAAAACACAGAAAATCAAGTAGACCATATGTCATTCGATCTGTTAGATATAGCAAATACAAGGACATTGAAAACCACTGTAGAGAGCAATTAATGTTATACTACCCCTATCGAGTAAGTGAAACTACAATTAAGCAACATCACACAAGTTGGCAATCTGCATATCTTGCATTCGAAGAAATAGTCAAGCAAAATGAACAAAAGTTCAAATTTGTTACAACAACTACATGGGGTGACATAGATGACGCAATGCACAGAGTAGAAACAGAAACTAAACAAATATTCGACATAGATAGTTTGAGATCAAATGAAACAAAAACCACAACTTTTAACAAATCAATGGATGACAAATACGAAAACTATGACTTCCAAAATGACTTGGAACATTTCCAAGATACAAAGAAGTTTTCTCTCTGGTCTACAAGGCCATATGAAATCGTCAAACAACCACATATACTTGAAGACATAGAGTACTATGAATTAATGCGTCAACTAAACACAGAACAAGCAAGCATAGTGACTGATGTTATAACAAGAAAATTGTACAGACCAGACGAGCTAATCTATTTGTTCTTAACAGGAGGTGTAGGAACAGGAAAGACACACACAGCTAAGGCAATTTTCCAATCCTTAGTACGCATACACAATGTGGCATTGCCTTATAACCCATCACAACTAATAGGAATAATCACTGCACACACGGGCAAAGCTGCCTTTAATGCTAGTGGGGTGACATTGCATTCTGCATTCTATTTGCCCTTTAACAAAGCAGATTGCCCGTCCCTAAACAATGAAAAATTAGACACATTATCGAAGCATTTCCAACAATTGCGTGTACTCCTCATAGATGAGGCATCGCTTGTTGGTGCAACAACACTATATCAAATTGACAAGCGGCTGCGCCAAATCTTACACACACCAACTTCATACTTTGGTAATGTTGACATCATATTCTCTGGTGATCTTTACCAGGCAAACCCAGTCAGAGATTCTCTAATCTTTGAAAACCCAAGAATCCAAAAAAACACAATTCCATATGACTTTTGGCCTGAGAAAATAAAATGTTATCAATTGCACACAACAATGCGGCAAAAAGACCCATTGTTCATCGATGTACTAAATAGGATGAGATGAAACACGCAAACAGATCAAGATATTGCTTATGTAAACAATAACTGTTACAGGATGGCACCTTTAAGCCCAGTTTTCCCATACATTTTCTATCGGAACAAAGATGTCCATAATCACAATGCAAAAATGCTTTCTCTGACAGAGGGAGAACAAATAACGCTACTTGCAATTGATAACTACGAGACTGCTGGATCGAGCTATTTTGCTTTTGATAAAGCAATCTCATTGCCATCAACAATCACAGTTAAACAAAACCTGTTAGTTGAACTATATGCAGGAAATTACAATACAAGTGATGGATTGGTTAATGGTGCTGAAGGGATTTTCAAATCCTATTCATCTAATAACAACGGACCTGACATTGTCTGGATAGAATTCTCAGACACAAAAATTGGCAAACAACAAAGAAACAAATTTAAACAACTATACGACATAAATATATCGCCAAATTGGACACCAATCCTGCGAATTGCAAAATCGCTAGCAATGTCTCATAACAAATTACAAATTACAATTCGGAAACAATTTCCAATCCAATTAGCCTGTGCACGAACAATACACCGAACACAAGGGTTGACATTAGATCAACTTGCATTTGACCCAACTGGTGTCACAAAACATGGTCTAGTCTACACTGCATTATCACGTGTTAGAACTATCGAGTCACTATACTTGATTAACAAACTGACACAATGAAACTTCCATATCAAAAACAAGATAATCAATGAAATGGCACGGCTAGAAACAATTACTGCATGGAAACTAGAATTCGCAAAGAAGAAATCTGATAACAAGGATCTTTTGTCAATTGCAAGTCTGAACACACGTAGTCTACGTGCACACCTTACTGACATGATTCACCACAATGACTTAATGGACAATATGATCCTTTTTTTTCAAGAAAATCATCTCTACAGTCCGCCAGTAGACAAAGAATTCTTATCATTCAATTTCGCCATTGCACATTCGACACATGGAATTCTTACTTGCATAAACAAGAAAATACCTATTAACGCAATAAAGACATTTTGCAAAAACAAAATAGAGCTTACCCTAATTGACATGTACTTCCAGCAGCCGATTTGCTTAATGAACATTTATGCAGCACCATTTGAACAAGTATCCACGATAACGCAAATAATAAAGGAAGCAAAATCGCAAACTACATATACTGATTGTGTTTTTTTAGTTATTGGTGATCTCAACATTGACATCAAACAACCAACAGCTCGCAGCAAAAACTTCGTACAATTTATGGAAATGGAAAACTTACAAGAAATAACAAGCAAACTATCTCCGCAACGGAAAACAATAATAGACCATATCTGGACAACTTTGCCAATAAAACAGTGTGAAATAAATGTAACATGGGCATATTGGTCTGATCATGGCATACTCTAAGCGCTACTACAACTCTAACGGTCCTTTTCTCTGCAATCTGTTAAACATGCCATAAAACAAAACCTATGTTTTCCACTTTTTTGCACTTTTGGCCTTCTCACTGCAATATCGATGTAGCATTGGTATACAAGTCTCTCTACAATTTGCTATGTTTTCCACTTTTTTTCACTCTTTCTTTTCTCACTGCAAAATCAATGTACCACTGGTACACAAGTTTCTCTACAATTTGCTAAACTTCATATCCAACTGAAAATCTATGTCTTGCAGCTACCTTGCAACACTCTGCCCAAACTAATCAAGGTAACAACAATGCGCTACTACAGCTCTAACGGTCCTTTTCTCTGCAATCTGTTAAACATGCCATAAAACAAAACCTATGTTTTCCACTTTTTTGCACTTTTGGCCTTCTCACTGCAATATCGATGTAGCATTGGTATACAAGTCTCTCTACAATTTGCTATGTTTTCCACTTTTTTGCACTCTTGCTTTTCTCACTGCAAAATCAATGTACCACTGGTACACAAGTTTCTCTACAATTTGCTAAACTTCATATCCGACTGAAAATATATGTCTTGCAGCTACCTTGCAACACTCTGCCCAAATTAATCAAGGTAACAACACAGAGAATAGTATTATGCACAGATCTAGAATTACATTGAACACATTTTTCTTATAAACCTAATAGCTTGTACTCATATGTGTACAGGTAACTACCATGAAAAGACAACACGAAGACACTACTGCTCCAGAACATTGCCCTCTCCCAGAAACTTCGAGCATCTCAGAAACTCAGAAAAGGTAACTAAATAACCTCTAAATCTTTCCTTACAAGTTTCATAATACAAAGATTATGTTAATTCAGATTCTTTTTAATATTGTAGAAAGTTTCATAATACAAAGATTATGTTAATTCAGATTCTTTTTAATATTGTTCTACAGGCATTATGCAAATTCAGATTCTTTTTAATATTGTTCTAAAGGCAAAAAGCTGAAGAGCAATCTGAACTAAGCTCGAGTCATGATTTATGCGCTCTAATTACCATACAGGAGCTGAAAAGCCTTCAACAAGGAAGAATCTTTCACGGGGATGTTCTTGTTATTTATAAGACAATTGTTGATCAAGCACACAGCATCCAATTGTTACGCGCTGACCTAGTAGATAGCAAAGGCAATATGGCAATCACACTCAATGTGCCACACAATCTCATTCCTACTGCCGAGCAAAAACTTGTAGTCGGCCAAGGAATTTGTATAAAAGATTTTAAAGTCTCTCCGAAAACAGTTTATGACCATTCAGACTGCAACTGGATATTAGTTTTACATGAGAAAAGTATCATAGAAACTATCCCAGCAGTGTGTACAGAATACAGATTTGTACCGACAACCACTATTAGCCAACTGACAAACACAACTGGATTTGCAATCGGTACAGTAGCTGGTCTTGTAACATCAGCTAAAGAAATAGGTAGCCAATATGTGCTAAATATCAAGGATGGCCCATGTCAAAAAGACACAGCTTCGGTATATACAAACTCAACGATTTATACTTTTTACATTTACTTAGAAGCAATTGCATTAGTGTTAACCCTTGGTACATTTTGCAATGTAGGTTTATCTTTTCATTGCATTATTGTTAACCCTTCCTACATTTTGCAATGCAGCTTTATCTTTTCAATACATTTAAGCCAATTTTCAAATTGATACAACAACAAATTTCAAAACAAGAAGCACCAATGGTGCTGTTTCGAAATGTTGTCAGAGGACCCCACGCATCTCTACGCACATGCAGATCCACTTTCATAACAGCGGTCAAATCGAACAGAGTACTAGCAGACCTGAGCAAACTAGCAATGGCAACAACAAAGGTTGTTTCCTAGTCCACAAAATATAATTTCTAATTCTTTATTTGTTGTTTTGCTAAATTATTCGCTATTCTTCCAATTTATCTTTTTTATTACAAGATCTAATGCTAAAACTCCACTGCAACCTATTCTCCTAAATTATCATCTTTCATATATCGTCTTTGTAGTATTTTTTTATTACAATATTTAATTTTTTATTAAAATATCTAACCTTAAAATTGTACTTCAACATGAAGCAGGTCAAAGGAATGTTAACCATAGCAGATATACATGCAGACCCATTTGTCATAATCTGCAACAACTGCTTTGTTCCAGCAGACACATTTGGAACAGTTTCCGCAGATCAACTTAACTGTTCCACGTGTCAAGAGTTAACAACATACCAACGCTGTTTACAATTGCATTGTGTCATCCAAACAGAAGGAAATGTTCAGCACAAGTGCATCCTAAAAGGCAATTTGCTTTTGGAGCTTTGTCCATCTCTAACAGGACTGACATGTGAGAAATATCTAGAAGATGTTACTGATGTCACGTATAGCTTACGAGATTTCCATGTACACAGCAGCTTCCTGTTAGATAGTTCCGATGTCATTGTGCGTAGAGAATGACTTATTTTACTGTTTGTAACCTTTATTTTACCGTTTGTAACCTGCTGCTCAAGAAGAACTAGAACTATGAATTTTTGTCGAAGAATTTTTGTTTGGAGCTCAGTTGTCATTCAAGATAACCTTTATTTTACCATTTGTAACCTGCTGCTCAAGAAGAACTGGAACTATGAATTTTTGTTGAAGAATTTCTGTTTCGGTCTCAGTTGTCATTCAAGACCTGGATATCCATGTAATATATTTGTATTCTTATCACTGTTTTGGAACTTGTTTCTTTTCTCATCTGATTACTTTTTCGAACTACTTATTTATTGAACTTTAGTTCTTAATTATTCAAGAACTAATATTTGTATTCTTATCACTGTTTTGGAACTTGTTTCTTTTCTTATCTGATTACTTTTTCGAACTACTTATTTATTGAACTTTAGTTCTTAATTATTCAAGAACTAACTGCCTTCTTCTCTAATTAGTCATTCAACATTACTATTTTGAACCAAGTAGTCATTTAAAAACTAAGTCACTCGTGTTTGAGGGGGAGAGCTTTAATAAAATTGTCATACAACATCTCCATGAGGATTTTGTTTAACCTTTGATATTGCAAGATCCTAATTTGGTAGCTTTTTCAAGATGCATCCTTTTATTGTCCTCGTAATTTTTTCTTATTGCTTGTTGAACTGCTATTTCGGACTGCCATTGGCTCAGGTGTGTTGTGGTCCATGTGCTACTAAATCCTAAATCAGATGTACTTTAAGAAGGCACAGGATTTTGAGTACGGTTTAGGTGTTTATTTGCTGTATGGATTAGAAGATTTTGGAAAATACTAGATCATTGTGTCACATATTTCTATCCCAAGAAGCAAATTGTCGTAAGAAACTATGGTGAGCTAGATTATGCTGGTAGAAAGAATGGTCGATCAACTGTCGTTTTTATGTGTCACATACTGGAGTTGTCAGTAGGCAGCAGTGATGGTCAACTCAAGGCTTGTTTGTTTAATTAACTGCAGATTGTTTGTAAGAAAATATGGTGTTTTGTGAAAATATTAATACCAATAAGTTTCTTTACTATTCCCATCAGCCTTGTATAGTTCTGGTGTGATAGAAATTTCAATGTCCCTCTGTATTTCTAGTGCATATCTCTTTTACAGCTTACAAGTATTATGAAAATGATGGAAGGATGATTAGCAATAACAATTGATGTGCTCTCTATTCAGGTGGTGGCTCATTTGTCAGCCATTTATCCAAAAGATGCAGAAGCACCTTCTGCGGGGCTAGACGACATGACGAAACTTGCCTATTTGCATGAGCCAGGTGTTCTACAAAATTTGTATGCTAGATTTGATCTTGATAAAATTTATGTAAGGGGCCTGCTTTGTTGTGCTTCTTTCTAACTAACACGTTTAGTGTTTTGGATACTTTTGAGAAGTACCTTCCTGTTTTACTACAATGGCACTTTAGAACTACCTAAAGCTATTCTGCTCTAATGGAACAACATCTTATTGACAGACATAGACAGGGAATATATTGATTGTTGTCAATCCTTTCAAAAAACTTCCACACTTGTATGACACCCGTATGATGGAACAATATAAAGGTGCTGCTTTTGGAGAGCTAAGTCCTCATGTTTTTGCAGTGGCAGATGCCTGTTACAGGTACCATCATGTCCTGGAGCAACAAGTCCTGGAAGTAAGAAACAACTGCATTCTTTGTCATACATATGGTTATAGGTAATGCTTCTCCATAGCTTATAGTGTACTTGTTGCTGTATTACTAAAATAATGTGTACTCGTTATGTCTACAGTCAAATCCCGTTCTTGAAGCTTTTGGTAATTCAAAAACCGTCAAAAACAACAATTCCAGGTGACTCATAGAAGCGCAACTATGATTTATTTTGTAACTAGCCAATTGAACTAAGCTCAACAAAATGGATTTCAGAATGACAGTGAAACATATGGTGCTTGTATATCTCATGATTCATCTGATAGAAAAGCATCTGTGATGCAGTCGTTTTGGCAAATTTGTTGAACTCCAGTTCGACAAAAATGGAAAGATATCAGGAGCTGCTCTGAGGATGTACCTTCTAGAAATTTCTCGTGTTTGTCAGGTCTCTGATCCAGAGAGAAATTATCACTGTTTCAATGTGGTTCCTAATTGTCTCTTTTGCAGAACCTTTTTTCCAGTGCTAGGGTTTATCAAAAGGATCTGGAAGCAACTTATACAACAATTCATTAATATTAAAATTGATGTTTCATTAATTTTAGTTTAATCCTTTAAATAGAGCCCAAGTTCTATTTAGTTTTAGTAATTGTTGCATCAATTTAGGGTTGCATTCCAGCATTCGTTGATATGTTTTTCTGGGGTTTTGTTTTACCTAATTGTCTCTTTTGCAGAACCTTTTTTTTAGTGCTAGGGTTTATCAAAAGGATCTGGAAGCAATTGCTTAAAGTGCCATAAAGTGCTCGATTCTATTGCTGGCTTTGTAAAGACCACCGGTGCAATAGCGATCTTGAAATTATTGCATGAGCAGAGCCCAAGTTCTAATTCACTGCATTTTTTTCCCTTGGTTTTCCCAGATAACCATACTGGGACACATTGCATTGTTAGAAGATTTTGGAAAATACTAGATCATTGTGTCACATATTTCTATCCCAAGAAGCAAATTGTCGTAAGAAACTATGGTGAGCTAGATTATGTTGGTAGAAAGAATGGTCGATCAACTGTCGTTTTTATGTGTCACATACTGGAGTTGTCAGCAGGCAGCAGTGATGGTCAACTCAAGGCTTGTCTGTTTAATTAATTGCAGATTGTTTGTAAGAAAATATGGTGTTTTGTGAAAATATTAATACCAATAAGTTTCTTTACTATTCCGATCAGCCTTGTATAGTTCTGGTGTGATAGAAATTTCAATGACCCTCTGTATTTCTAGTGCATCTCTTTTACAGCTTACAAGTATTATGAAAATGATGGAAGGATGATTAGCAATAACAATTGATGTGCTCTGTATTCAGGTGGTGGCTCATTTGTCAGCCATTTATCCAAAAGATGCAGAAGCACCTTCTGCGAGGCTAGACGACATGACGAAACTTGCCTATTTGCATGAGCCAGGTGTTCTACAAAATTTGTATGCTAGATTTGATCTTGATAAAATTTATGTAAGGGGCCTGCTTTGCTGTGCTTCTTTCTAACTAACACGTTTAGTGTTTTGGATACTTTTGAGAAGTACCTTCCTGTTTTACTACAATGGCACTTTAGAACTACCTAAAGCTATTCTGGTCTAATGGAACAACATCTTATTGACATACATAGATAGGGAATATATTGATTGCTGTCAATCCTTTCAAAAAACTTCCACACTTGTATGATACCCGTATGATGGAACAATATAAAGGTGCTGCTTTTGGAGAGCTAAGTCCTCATGTTTTTGCAGTGGCAGATGCCTGTTACAGGTACCATCATGTCCTGGAGCAACAAGTCCTGGAAGTAAGAAACAACTGCATTCTTTGTCATACATATGGTTATAGGTAATGCTTCTCCATAGCGTATAGTGTACTTGTTGCTGTATTACTAAAATAATGTGTACTCGTTATGTCTACAGTCAAATTAATTGCAGATTGTTTGTAAGAAAATATGGTGTTTTGTGAAAATATTAATACCAATAAGTTTCTTTACTATTCCCATCAGCCTTGTATAGTTCTGGTGTGATAGAAATTTCAATGTCCCTCTGTATTTCTAGTGCATATCTCTTTTACAGCTTACAAGTATTATGAAAATGATGGAAGGATGATTAGCAATAACAATTGATGTGCTCTGTATTCAGGTGGTGGTTCATTTGTCAGCCATTTATCCAAAAGATGCAGAAGCACCTTCTGCGGGGCTAGACGACATGATGAAACTTGCCTATTTGCATGAGCCAGGTGTTCTACAAAATTTGTATGCTAGATTTGATCTTGATAAAATTTATGTAAGGGGCCTGCTTTGCTGTGCTTCTTTCTAACTAACACGTTTAGTGTTTTGGATACTTTTGAGAAGTACCTTCCTGTTTTACTACAATGGCACTTTAGAACTACCTAAAGCTATTCTGGTCTAATGGAACAACATCTTATTGACAGACATAGACAAGGAATATATTGATTGCTGTCAATCCTTTCAAAAAACTTCCACACTTGTATGATACCCGTATGATGGAACAATATAAAGGTGCTACTTTTGGAGAGCTAAGTCCTCATGTTTTTGCAGTGGCAGATGCCTGTTACAGGTACCATCATGTCCTGGAGCAACAAGTCCTGGAAGTAAGAAACAACTGCATTCTTTGTCATACATATGGTTATAGGTAATGCTTCTCCATAACTTATAGTCTACTTGTTGCTGTATTACTAAAATAATGTGTACTGGTTATGTCTACAGTCAAATCCCGTTCTTGAAGGTTTTGGTAATTCAAAAACCGTCAAAAACAACAATTCCAGGTGACTCATAGAAGCGCAACTCTGATTTATTTTGTAACTAGCCAATTGAACTAAGCTCAACAAAATGGTGCTTGTATATCTCATGATTCATCTGATAGAAAAGCATCTATGATGCAGTCGTTTTGGAAAATTTGTTGAACTCCAGTTCGACAAAAATGGAAAGATATTAGGAGTTGCTCTGAGGATTTACCTTCTAGAAATTTCTGAAGCAACTTATACAACAATTCATTAATATTAAAATTGATGTTTCATTAATTTCCTATTTAAACATGTTGGTCTCTATAGCCATTTTATTATAGGTCATTTATCCATTTTTCTATAAGAGGATAGTAACAACAATGGATAGATATACTTTAATACAAACCCCGCTGCTCTGCTGCATGGCAGCTTCTCAGTGTTCTTTTTGCTCCTGGCTTAATGGCCCGGTTGTTGGTTAGATTTGCTCCATTTTATCGTAAATTGACTTTAGAACATTTGGAAGTCCATAAGTAAATCCGTGGTGTAACTAACTCCAATGTGCAAACATATGCCATCTTTTCCCTGCTTATCTCCTTTCGATGTATTCCGTTTGAGGTGCTTTATAAGTGTCATGTGATTCTTCAGCAATGAGGTTATGATATTCTGAACTACGTAAGAAATATTCCCAGCCCTGCAATTCTTAACATAATCTAGGTTTCCTAGTTGCCAGTTAGATAGGTTGCTACTGGCTCATTTCAATAGTCACCTTCATGTTTCAATACTGACCTTCATGTTCAG